>OU342746.1:125004461-125262407 GCA_910589775.1 Avena eriantha
TATGTGTTTTGTGGAAAGAACACACATGCAATGACTCTAGTGGATACATACGTGGTTTGTGAAAAGAACACACATGAAATGACATTAGTGGATCCATATTTGGTTTATGGAAAGAACACACATGCAATGGCATTGTTTGTTCCATATGTGGTTTGTTACAAAAAACACACATGTAATGCCATTGGTTGATCCATATGGTTTATGGAAAAGTACAAACATGCAACGAACTCTAGTGGATCCATGTGGGGTTTGTGGAAAGAACACACATGCAATGACTCTGGTGGATCTATGTGTGGTTAGTGGAAAGAACACACATGCAATGACATTGGTGGATCCATATGTGGTTTGTGGAAAACAGCATACTTGCAATTACTCTAGTGGGTACATATGTGGTTTGTGGAAAGAACACACATACAATGACATTGGTCAGTCCATGTGTGGTTCATGACAGGAACACACATGCAATGACATTGGTTGATCCATATGTGGTTTGTGACAAGAACACACATACAATGCCATTGGTTGATCCATATGTGGTTTGTGGAAAGAACACACATGCAATGACTCTAGTGGGTCCATATGTGATTTGTGAAAACAACACACATGCCATGACTCTAGTGGATCCATTTGTGGTTTGTGGAAAGAACACACATGCAATGACATTGGTTGATCCATATGTGGTTTGTGGAAAGAACACACATGCAATGACATTGGTTGATCAATATGTGGTTTGTGACAATAACACACATGCAATTACTCTAGTGGATACATATGTGGTTTGTGACAATAACACACATGCAATTACTCTAGTGGATACATATGTGGTTTGTGGAAAAGAACACACATGCAATGATCTGGTGGGTCCATATGTGGTTTGTGAAAAGAACACACATGCAATGAATCTAGTGGATCCATGTGTGGTTAGTGGAAAGAACAAACATGCAATGACATTGGTGGATCTATATGTGGTTCATGGAAAGAACACACATGCAATGACATTGGTGGATACTTATGTGGTTTGTGAAAAGAACACACATGCAATGACATTTGTTGATATATATGTGGTTTGTGAAAAGAACAAACATGCAATTACTCTGGTGGATCCATGTGTGGTTTGTGGAAATAACACACATGCAATGACTCTGGTGGATCCATGTGTGGTTTGTGAAAAGAACACACATGTAATGACTCTAGTGCTGGTTTTAGTACAAGAACACGCATGCAATGACTCTAGTGGGTCCATATGTGGTTTGTGAAAAGAACACACATGCAATCACTCTAGTGGATCCATATGTGGTTTGTGAAAAGAACACACATGCAATGACATTGGTTGATCCACATGTGTTTGTGGAAAGAACACACATGCAATGACATTGGTTGATCCATATGTGGTTTGTGACAATAACACATGCAATGCCTTTGGTTGATCCATGTGGTTTGTGGAAAAAACAGACATGCAATGACTCTTGTGGATCCATATGTGGTTTGTGGAAAGAACACACATGCAATGACATTGGTTGATCCATATGTGGGTTGTGAAAAGAACACACATGAAATTCCATTGGTTGATCCATATGGTTTGTGGAAAAGTACAAACATGAAATGAACTCTAGTGGATCCATGTGTGGTTTGTGGAAAGAACACACATGCAATGACTCTGGTGGATCTATGTGTGGTTAGTGGAAAGAACACACATGCAATGACATTGGTGGATCCATATGTGGTTTGTGGAAAAGAACATACTTGCAATTCCTCTAGTGGGTACATATGTGGTTTGTGGAAAGAACACACATACAATGACACTGGTGGGTCCATGTGTGGTTCATGACAGGAACACACATGCAATGACATTGGTTGATCCATATGTGGTTTGTGACAAGAACACACATAGAATGCCATTGGTTGATCCATATGTGGTTTGTGGAAAGAACACACATGCAATGACTCTAGTGGGTCCATATGTGCTTTGTGAAAACAACACACATGCCATGACTCTAGTGGATCCATTTGTGGTTTGTGGAAAGAACACACATGCAATGACATTGGTTGATCCATATGTGGTTTGTGGAAAGAACACACATGCAATGACATTGGTTGATCAATATGTGGTTTGTGACAATAACACACATGCAATTACTCTAGTGGATACATATGTGGTTTGTGACAATAACACACATGCAATTACTCTAGTGGATACATATGTGGTTTGTGGAAAAGAACACACATGCAATGATCTGGTGGGTCCATATGTGGTTTGTGAAAAGAACACACATGCAATGAATCTAGTGGATCCATGTGTGGTTAGTGGAAAGAACAAACATGCAATGACATTGGTGGATCTATATGTGGTTCATGGAAAGAACACACATGCAATGACATTGGTGAATACTTATGTGGTTTGTGAAAAGAACACACATGCAATGACATTTGTTGATATATATGTGGTTTGTGAAAAGAACAAACATGCAATTACTCTGGTGGATCCATGTGTGGTTTGTGGAAATAACACACATGCAATGACTCTGGTGGATCCATGTGTGGTTTGTGAAAAGAACACACATGTAATGACTCTAGTGCTGGTTTTAGTACAAGAACACGCATGCAATGACTCTAGTGGGTCCATATGTGGTTTGTGAAAAGAACACACATGCAATCACTCTAGTGGATCCATATGTGGTTTGTGAAAAGAACACACATGCAATGACATTGGTTGATCCACATGTGTTTGTGGAAAGAACACACATGCAATGACATTGGTTGATCCATATGTGGTTTGTGACAATAACACATGCAATGCCTTTGGTTGATCCATGTGGTTTGTGGAAAAAACAGACATGCAATGACTCTTGTGGATCCATATGTGGTTTGTGGAAAGAACACACATGCAATGACATTGGTTGATCCATATGTGGGTTGTGAAAAGAACACACATGAAATTCCATTGGTTGATCCATGTGTGGTTTGTGAAAAGAACACACATGCAATGCCATTAGTTCATCCATCTGGTTTGTGGAAATGAACACACATGCAATGACATTGGTGGATACATATGTGGTTTTTGGAAAGAACACACATGCAATGACATTAGTTGATCAATGTGTGTTTTGTGAAAAGAACACACATGCAATTACTCTAGTGGATACATATGTGGTTTGTGCAAACAACACACATGTAATGAACACTGGTGGATCCATATGTGGTTCATGGAAATAACACACATGCAATGACATTGGTGGATCCATATGTGGTTCATGACAGGAACACACATGCAATTACTCTGGTGGATCCATATGTGCTTTGTGGAAAGAACACACATGCAATGACTCTAGTGAATCCATATGTGGTTTGTGGAAAAGAGCACACATGCAATTACTCTAGTGGGTCCATATGTGGTTTGTGAAAAGAACACACATGCAATGAATCTAGTGGATACATATGTGGTTTGTGAAAAGAACACACATTCAATGACATTGGTTGATCCATATGTGGTTTGTGGAAAGAACACACATGAAATGCCATTGGTCGATCCATGTAGTTTGTGCAAAAAACACACATGCAATGACTCTAGTGGATCCATATGTGTTTTGTGGAAAGAACACACATGCAATGACTCTAGTGGATACATACGTGGTTTGTGAAAAGAACACACATGAAATGACATTGGTGGATCCATATTTGGTTTATGGAAAGAACACACATGCAATGGCATTGTTTGATCCATTTTGTTAGTCAAAAGAACACACATGCAATGACATTGGTTGATCCAAGTGTTTGTGGAAAGAACACACATGCAATGACTCTCGTGGATCCATGTGTGGTTTGTGAAAAGAACACACATGCAATGACTCTAGTGTTGGTTTTAGTATAAGAACAGACATGCAATGAGTCTAGTGGGTCCATATGTGGTTTGTGAAAAGAGCACACATGCAATGACTCTAGTGGATCCATATGTGGTTCATGAAAAGAACACACATGCAATGACATTGGTTGATCCATATGTGGTTTCTGAAAGGAACACACATGCAATGACCCTAGTGGATCCATATGTGGTTTGTGGAAAGAACACACATGCAATGACTCTAGTGGATCCATAAGTGGTTTGTGGAAAAGAACACACATGCAACTACTCTAGTCGGTACATATGTGGTTTGTGGAAAGAACACACATGCAATGACTCTAGTGGATCCATAAGTGGTTTGTGGAAAAGAACACACATGCAATTACTCTAGTGGGTACATATGTGGTTTGTGGAAAGAACACACATGCAATGACTCCGGTAGGTCCATATGTGGTTTGTGAAAAGAACACACATGCAATGAATCAGGTGGATCCATATGTGGTTTGTGGAAAGAACACACATGCAATGACAATCCATATGTGGTTCGTGGAAAGAACACACATGCAATGACATTTGTTGATCCATATGTGGTTTGTGGAAAGAACACACATGCAATCTCTATGGATGATCCATGTCTGGTTTGTTAAAAGAACACACGTGAAATGACTCTAGTGCTGGTTTTAGTATAAGAACACACATGCAACAACTCTAGTGGGTCCATGTGTGGTTTGTGAAAGGAACACACACGCAATTACATTGGTTGATCCATATGTTGTTTGTGGAAAGAAAAAATATGCAATGACATTGGTTGATCCATATGTGGTTTGTGACAAGAACACACATGCAATGCCATTGGTCGATCCATGTGGTTTGTGGAAAAACAGCCATGCAATGACTCTAGTGGATCCATATGTGGTTTGTGGAAAGAATATACATGCAATGACATTGGTTGATCCATGTGTGGTTTGTGTAAAGAACACACATGCAATTACTCTAGTTGATACATATGTCGTTTGTGGAAAGAACACACATGCAATTGACACTGGTGGATCCATATGTGGTTCATGAGAAGAACACACATGCAATGAAATTGGTTGATACATATGTGGTTTGTTACAAAAACACACATGTAAAGCCATTGGTTGATCCATATGGTTTGTGGAAAAGAACAAACATGCAATGAACTCTAGTGGATCCATGTGTGGTTTGTGGAAAGAACACACATGCAATGACTCTGGTGGATCCATGTGTGGTTCGTGGAAAGAACACACATGCAATGACATTGGTGGATCCATTTGTGGTTTGTGGAAAAGAACACACTTGCAATTACTCTAGTGGGTACATATGTGGTTTGTGAAAAGAACACACATGCAATGACATTGGTGGGTCCATGTGTGGTTCATGACAGGAACACACATGCAATGACATTGGTTGATCCATATGTGGTTTGTGACAATAACACACATGCAATGCTATTGGTTGATCCATATGTGGTTTGTGGAAAGAACACACATGCAATGACTCTAGTGGGTCCATATGTGATTTGTGAAAACAACACACATGCCATGACTCTAGTGGATCCATTTGTGGTTTGTGGAAAGAACACACATGCAATGACATTGGTTGATCCATATGTGGTTTGTGGAAAGAACACACATGCAATGACATTGGTTGATCAATATGTGGTCTGTGACAATAACACACATGCAATTGCTCTAGTGGATACATATGTGGTTTGTGACAATAACACACGTGCAATTAATCTAGTGGATACATATGTGGTTTGTGGAAAAGAACACACATGCAATGATCTAGTGGGTCGATATGTGGTTTGTGAAAAGAACACACATGCAATGGCTAATGAACTCCACTCTCTTGGTAACATGTTTCGTCAACGAGCACTTGTTGATGCAATGCAAAGTACAGAACATGGTCGTTATCGTCATTCCATTTAGGTTCTCTATGTTTTGTCATCACGGAGCTACTAATTTCAAATGAAAATCTAGTGAACAACATATGTGTACATTGTTAGAGTATATGCTACGGACACGGTACATACATGTTTTCCTACAATCACAAGAAGAAAAGTTGATGCATTTTCACCTTGTTAGCATTTTGCCGAACTAGGTGGATGTGGCTTTGTGGTTCGGAGAGGAAGGCGCCATGGCTGGTGCGTGTGCAACCACGGTGATGGCAAGCTCGAATTCTGGAGGAGGCCAACTGGACCGAGCATGGTCGGCATGGTGACATATCTCACCCGAGAATGAATTCCTGTCCCCGCGCCGTGCCATGGGTGCGGCCATGGTGAGGGCCAGCTATGATTTCGGATGGGAAGGAGAGCGGGGCCGAGCAGGTTCGTCCAAGTCCTAGCTCCACGCCATGGCCGCAACCATAGATTGCCGCACTTGAGGAAGAAGAATACGCGTAAAGGATGCATGCGCCAACGCTGCAAGCCTACATGGCAGCCACGATGGCAGCGACATAATGGCGAAAGCTAACAGAGGGGCCAACTTGACGGCCGTTCGCCTGATATTTTGTATTGAAACATAAAGTTGAATTCATGCCAAAAATACCCTCTGAGTATTTGGTATGCCAACTTTGGGCAACACAACTGATTGTAAGAAACTTGGGTACCGCGTTGCCTAGGCGCCCCAACTTTCGGGCCACAAAATGATATCCTCCCCGTACACGTGGCCAAGCTCGAGTCCTACCGCACGGTGGCACCAGGCGGTATCTGCTGAACTATTGGGGTGACCACACATGGAGTCCACGACCACCCTGCTGCTCACCTCCTCCGGAGCGGTGATGCATGTAAAATGCATCCATGAAGTTTTCACTTTATTACTTGATATTCCAACATATTGCATCATATATGGGGTATATTCATGTTTTATAATGATATTTGGGAATAATTCACACTTCCTTTTTTGTTTTGGAATTAACCCTACCGAGGCAGAAAGCCCCTATTTCAATGTTTTTGACCTTCAGGTACCCAAACGATGTCCAATTGACCTGGAACTTCACGGGACCCAGTATTTATTAGAACCAAGAACATTGGGACAAATATTAGTGAAAGAAGTGGGAGGAATGGGCCCACCACACGTGGCCACCCCCCAAGCAGTCTGTGGCATGCCCGTTCCATCCTCGAGCCTCGGATGCCATCGATTCTTTCGCCAAATGACTTGTCGTGACCTAAAACCTACTATATATACCCCCTTTCAGCGATCCTCAGCATAGACGGAGGCAGAGATCAAAAACACAGAAACAGAGAGTCAGGAGGCTACCACCGGAGAAGATCGGAGGGGAAACACCACCGGAATCGCCTCTAAAGGGATCCACCCCCCTCTGCCATGTTCATTATCAATACCTACAACAAGATCATATCCATCCCCCTACTGTAATCTCTTGGCAAACATGATGTGTGAAGCAATATTTTATTTTCCCTTGATCTATTGTGACTCCATGTCTTTGTTTGAGTAGTGAATTGTTATGGAAAAAGTGAAATAATTCGTTTATTGGTTGCATTTAGTGTTGTTATCTTTTATGATTGTCTTGATATACAATATATGAGTGCATGCATATGTTGGGGAATTCGTAAGGTTGTCATTATTGCATGATGAAAGGAGGAGGGAGGGCCAGAGTCGGACAGAAACCGTGTCCCAAGTCTTAAATATGCATGTTACGTTAATTCATGGTTAACTAATGGGGGACATATATAGGGGACCCTAGAGTGTATAGATATTGTGGGACAATTATGTCTTAATAATTCCTACGTTTGCACATTAACATGGCCTTAGGATCCATCATAAGGGGTGTTTAGTTCATTTAGTTGGCTACACCTAATTAAGGCTCCGTCCTGGAAGAAACAATTAAAAACCAACGAACGAATGAAATAAAAATTTCCTAAACATTTACTCCCTTAGAGAAACTTGCTACTTGAGGAACTTTCTACTTGATAAAACTTTCCACCACTTCACTACACTTCATTAGGTCAATTTAACTTGCACTACTTGACTTGTAGTTTCCAGTAACACATACTTTGTTTATTTTCTACCTAGTACCAAAACAAAACACACACTTAGATCCT
The DNA here is from genome assembly GCA_910589775.1 of Avena eriantha. Classification (NCBI taxonomy): domain Eukaryota; kingdom Viridiplantae; phylum Streptophyta; class Magnoliopsida; order Poales; family Poaceae; genus Avena; species Avena eriantha. The sequence goes on from OU342746.1 coordinate 125,012,387, forward strand.
AGCTTTGCATAGACGGCCATATAAGAGGGTTATAGGGCTTTAGAGAATAGATAGTTTACCTTCAGCTCCCTGTGGGTTTGACACTCAAATACTTATCGAATTGTCTTATGGTGATCCCCTGCACTTGGGGGTTATCAAGATACTTTTCTAGCGCCGTTGCCGAGGAGTGTAGTGCTAGGATTCTATTCTTGCTTGTATTGATCATTTATTTTTAGTAACCTTTTCTTTTATATAAAACTAAAACCCAAAAAATTTAGATGGATCCTTTTCCCAAGATTAACCATGAGATATATGATTTTTATGTAAAATATATTCTTCTGGGAACTAACCTTTTGGATGCAAGAGATCATGTTGAAAGTGCCAAGGAAGGATATGACAAAAGCCTAAGCTTTGGGATGTCCATGCGACCCCAAGAAGAATAGGAAAAGGAAGAACAAGTGGAGGAAGAATGGAGTCCTACACCCAACAATGGTAATGAACACACTATTATTAATGATGATGATCTTTCATTATCTAGTAGTCCTCTATGTGGAACAATTATGACTAATATATGGGAGGATGAAAGTGATATGATTGAGTTAGATGATCCGATATGCTCATTAGATGACTTGTCTTTATATGGTGAATCTATTCAAAACTATGAGATTAAGTTTGCTTTTCATGCTTGCAACTATTATGAGAGATGGAGAGATAAGAGTCCTCTTTATATTTCTATATTATTTAAAATGCAAGATACTGATAATTATATGCATTGGATTCTACAACCTTGCTGCTATTTATTCACATATAAAATGCCAATGCATAGGAAGAGAGTTAGACTTAAAAGTTAATGTCTATGTGCTTTGTGGTGTGCTCCACATGCTTTCAGATACTATTAAATTTGAGCACACCTTTATATCTTGTAAATATGTAAAATATCTTTACCTACTGATTTCTAAAAACTAGTTGAACATTTTCACTTTTTATAAATTTTGGGAAAGTAAATGAGAAAGACGAGCAATGGAGAAGTTGGGGTCGACCTAGAACATGTGTTGTTCATGCCAATGGAACCATTGCAAAATCTCTATCATTAAAACTTCTCCCATTATAAAAAAATAAAAAATAATGTTTATTACTACTGTAACATCACCATTGTATCTTAGTTTATCATCTTTGTGCCAAGAATAACTTCTTTTGAGAGGTAAGATCAAACAATTGTAACTTGCTATCCAGAAAACAGATTCCTGAGCTTCACAGCAAACAATGTTAAAAATGACAGAAGAGAAATTTTGACATGAAATTGCACGTCAGCAATATTCAGCTCTTTACCCACATTTCATTGGTTCAAAGTTTTTTGATTTGAGCAACGTAAGTGCCTCTGAAAATTTAATCTTTACAGACTGTCCAGCTTTTGACATATTTTATCTCTATTATGTATTAGTATAATTATCTTTGTTTTGTGCGGTTCCTTTTTATAAAAGAGCAATACAAAACCATAAGTAATAGCAGATAATGTTTATTTCATGATATGCCTTTTATTTACCTATTGGGACTTAATTTATGGAGACACTAACCACACTAATCAAGTATTATGATGAGTTTTGTGTGGAAAGAGTTTTCAAGTGAAAGAGTTGAGTGTGATGAATGAATATTAAGAGGGACGAATGCTCAAGCTTGGGGATGTTACCCCTGGGAGCACCCCACATGTATCAAAGGAATACAAGCATTCAAGATTGGGGATGTCCAAGCTACCTCATAAACTCAAACCATCTTGATATCAAGTAAGTAAGCCTAGCTATATGGCTATAAAAAAAGCGCTTTGCGGGAGGCAACCCGATTATTTTTGTTTTGATTTTATTTGTGTCCTCTTGATATAACCAGAGATCTTAGTTTTTGTTTTTTTTATGGAATTTTCAATAAATTAACAATTTTTACCCATTTTGGATTGAAAAAGTTAAACATATATATGGATTTGCATATTCCTGCACGAATCTGTTTACCATATGTTTTTTCATTTCTGCTCTGTAACTCCGATTGAGCTCAATTTTTAATTATAGTTACAAATTTTCATCCTCTGTATTCTCGTAAATTTCGAAAAACATTGGACATGATTAAGTAGGGTAACCAACTGTGTTTTTCTGCTACTGTTTTTCTATTCTAGATAGATTCTGTCCCATTTTGTTTGATGCATTCTTTAAGCTTTTATGTTGAATATTTTTGATTAATTTGAGTTTATGAGAAAGAATAAAACATTATATACCTACTTTACACTTCATATATACATTTTTTAATGATTTATTACAGCAAATATTATGTCTTTTATGTCCATTAATGTCACCCTACAGAAAAAAAGATGGGAGAAAATTTTGTGTTGAAGTTTTTTCACAGGGGTTAGAGGAGCTTCACCAAGAGCTATCTAAGGATGATGAAAATCATAAACTTGGGATGCCTAAGGCACCCCACTGTACCAACCACACTCTTGGTTTGCACACGTCTACTTTTGGTTTTTCGAGCAACATATTACTATTGCATAAACTTGGAGCTTTTGTATCTTACTTCCTTTATTTTTAGCTTTCATTTTGTTCATGTTGCCAAGACCATTATCAATATATAATTTCTATAGAAATAAATTAAATTGGATGCTATAAAAGAGTTGGAATAGGAATGTTGAAGTTGATTAAAAAAGGATACATACATTTGGATGATTCATATGCTTTGAATGAATATTGATTTGCAAGTGAGTTATGTAGATCTATCTTTTATGCATGTTTTGATGCTTGCTATTAGTTTACAGTGTTTGACATAGACTGATTAGAACTATGGACTCTTATGTATGCATGTATACGGTCAACTTTCACACTCTTTCTAGCCCAAAAATAAAACCAACAAGTTAAAACTTGTTATCCAACTCCTTTGAACAAAGGTTTCCATAGTGTCCACCATACCTACCTATTAGCATGATTGCTATTCCAAGTATCTTTCACAAGTTTTATTGATTTATCTACCTTCCAAATTAATATGATTATCGTTATGTTTGCTATGAGAAAATTGGTTAGTAAAGCTCTCACAAACTTGATGGCACGCTTTTTATTTCTTGCACATAATAAACTTGAACCATTGTGACTATCTTACGAAGTTGTGTGCTTGACAAATTATGAGTTGGGGTTATCATAACCATGCTTTCATGGGGCATATTTTCAACATTGCACTTATTCACATTTGGTTGATATCATGTTCTTTTGTTATGGATGCATATCATTATGAAATAAGTTGGAAACTTTGTGAGCTCATGGAGTTTGCATATGTGTGAGAGAAACGAATGGGCTGCTAACCCAAGCCGTGCGTCATTCATGGTAGAAATTTATAGCATCCCATAGTGGGCATTCTATGAAGCATCTTCAATAAAAAGCTATTCCAATAGTAAATAAAAGAGTTGTTGAGATGCCCATTTCCTGTTTGTCTTGTCATTTTGGTATGGGAAACCTCCCATACCATGGGGCAAGAAGTACCCCATTTGGTGTTCTCGATGATACATGTATGCTTACAATGACAAGAACTTGCTTAGGGTCTAAAGTTGAGTAGCATGTGGTGTAGGTACTCATATTCAAGGGGCATGAGGCATTCAACTTATACTTTGTCAAGCACATAACTCATACTTGCCATCACACTAACATTAACCACTCAAGATGCTTGTGATAGGGGAAATGAGGGCTCAAATCTAATGAATACCATAGTTCAAACATGATCATAAGAGGAAGAGTTTGGAAGCCATATGAAACTTATTCAGATTAATCTCTTCTTATTATCCATCTTTCCAACGTGTCCACTTTTATATTAAGAATTGAGAAGAAAACTCTATGACCAATATAGGATGTTTTTAATTTACTTTAGCTTTTGCATTTTGCATTCATTTGGTCCATAGATCTTTCTTCTATGTTACAGGTTGTGAATTGCTATTGATCATCCTTTCATGGTATATGAGATATCACTTCATTACCTACCTTGCATATTTCTATTCCTTTAAAGAATGAATCATTTGACTTTGTGTAGCAATAGTAATCAGTCTTGATATCCAAAATAGTATTAAAGTACAAAGTCCATGTTAGTTTTATCACCTTCATACTCGAGGACGAGTATAGGTTAACCTTGGGGATGCTGATGCATGCAAAATGCATCCATGAACTTTGCACTTTATTACTTGATATTCCAACATATTTGCATCATATATGGGGTATATTCATGTTTTATAATGATATTTGGGAATACTTCACACTTCCCATTTTGTTTTGGAATTAACCCTAATGAGGCAGAAAACCCCTATTTCAATGATGTGTGAAGCAATACTTAATCTTTCCTTGATGTGGAAGGCAGAATACTCCACCGCCCTCCAGCGTGTTCATCATAAACACCTACAACAAGATCCTCTCCACCCCCCTACTGTAATCTCTTGGAAAACATGATGTGTGAAGCAATATTTAATCTTTCCTTGATCTATTGTGACTCCATGTCTTTGTTTGAGTAGTGAATTTTTATGGAAAAGTGGAATAGTTCATTTATTGGTTGCATTCAGTGTAGTTACCTTTTATGATTGTCTTGATGTACAATATATAAGTGCACGCATATGTTGGGGAATTCACAAGGTTGTCACTATTGCATGATGAAAGGAGGATGGACGGCCGGAGTCGAATAGAAACGGTGTCCCAAGTCTTAAATATGCATGTTATGTTAATCCTTGGTTAACTAATGGGGGATGTATATAGGGGAACCTAGAGTTTATAGCTATGGTCGGACAATTATGTCTTAATAATTCCTATTTTTGCACATTAACATGGCCTTGGGATCCATCATAAGGGGTGTTTAGTTCATTTAGTTGGCTACACCTAATTAAGGCTCCTTCCTGGAAGAAACAATAAACAACCAACCAACGAATGAAATAACAATTGCCTAAACATTTACTCCCTTAGATAAACTTTCTACTTGAGAAAACTTGCCTCCACTCCACTTCATTAGATCGATTTAACTTGTACTAGTTTACTTATAGTTTCCACTAACACATACTTTATTTATTTTCTACCTAGTACCAAAACAAAACACACACTTAGATCCTAGCTTTGCATAGAAGGTCATATAATAGGGTTATAGGGCTTTAGAGAATAGATAGTTTACCTTCATCTCCTCGTGGGTTTGACACTCAAATACTTATAGAATTGTACTACAGTGATCCCCTGAATTTGGGGGTTATCAAGCAGCCACGGATCATGGTCATGCCACAAGAGCTCGATGCCAATCGACTCCCACTCTACTCCACCACGATGGAAAATGTCATTGTGGGACAGGCCGCAGTTGCCAACCTTAACCTCACAGGGTGAGGGCGCCCTGCAAGTCAAGTACGCCCAAGCCCTGCTTGACAGAGTGGTGCAACAACAAGCCACGAGAATCGACCCGGCGGGATGGATGTACTCTTGCTCGACTAGCAGTCGCATGGTTTCCAGCAACCGCCCCAGCGAACGAATGGTCGCCACTGTCATCTACTTCCCACCACCCGAGGTATAATAGCTCCAACCTCGGGTAGCAAACCCCGCAAACTCAACTAACGAGCCGTGACTAGTGAACAACACGGTCGCCGCCAATGGTCAGCGGATTGATGTGCAGACCCACATCATTGCCAACCAGGCCTGGCGAGCTCGCCAGTCGCATGACCTGCATCACACCATATACAACCGCGGTGATCGTGAGCCTGAGCCTAGGGCCTCCCTCAGCCAAATAGGCCCGCAGTATTTTAGACCAATGTTCAGAGGCGAAAGGTACCCCTCCAACTTCAAGGGGCCAAAAGAAATCAAGAAGTATGATCGTGAGCCTGAGCCTAGGGTGTAACGCAGTATTTTCGATAAGTAAGAGTGTCGAACCCAACGAGGAGGAGAAGGTGTTGGCAAATGGCTTGGAGCAGGAATTCTCTGTAAATACTTAGCAAATGGATTTTTAGGGGGTTTTGATAATGCAGATAAATAAAGTGCGAGTAAATAAAAGACAATAATAATAAATGCAGCAAGTGGCCCAATCCTTTCTTTACAAAAGGACAAGCCAGTTGTATTACTTAAGATGACCAAACATTCTCGAGGACACACGCGAATATCATTAAGTGCTTTCGCTTCATATAGTTGATTAATCTTCTTTAGTTTGCTAAGTGTTGTGTGGGTGAACTTTTGCTAATGTACCGACCTTCCTAGGACTAATACATACTTGTAATTATACCCCTTGCAAGCATCCGCAAGTATAAGAAAGTAATTAAGGTAGAAACCTAACCACGGATTTAAACTCTAAGACCCTGACTTCCCTTGTGCAAAGGTTTCCTAACAGGGGTTCAGGTTTCTGTCACTCCGGCAACCCCTACGATTAGTAGCCAAATACACAATGCATTCCCCTAGGCCCATAAAGGTGAAGTGTCATGTGTTCAACGTTCACATGACACCACTAGAAGAAATACACCACAACTTAAATATCAAACCATTGAATCTTTCTCAACACAACTCCACTACTAACAACATGACTTCTCCCATGTCCTCAAGAACTAAACAAACTACTCACAAGACATCATATGGATCAAGATCATAGATGATATAATGATATGTAACAATCTGAACATAAACGATAATTCAATGGTTCACTCAATAGCATCAACTACAAGGAGTAATCAACACCGGGAAATTTCCCCTAAGAACTATGTAAGATTCAACCCAATTGTTACAGCGGTATGAAGTGGTGATGATGATGCTGGTGGAGATGATGGTGGTGATGATGATGATGATCCCAATGAAGTCCAGCTTGATGGTGGTGTTGACATTACTAGAGAAAAGCTTATAGCAGCACCCCTTACTGCCGGCGAAGTGGGAACATGCTCGCCGACGGTAAGGGCTTCCAGACCTGCTTACAGTTACCACCGGCGAAACACACATGTCACGCTAGGGCTACGACATGTACCGCTAGCGAATTTGTTGCTGATACTCTAGGGATAGGGTGGGACGTGTGCCCCCAAGATGGGGCGCCACTTACCGCCGACGAATCCGGCTGTGCATGCCGGGGATGATGTGGGGGAGCGCTGCGAACCGGGCCATGGCTCGCCAGGGATAGGGTGGGCCACCACTTACCGCCGGCGAATCCGGATGTGCACGCTAGGGATGATGTGGGGGAGTGCCGGTGAAACGGTCCCCCGCTCGCTAGGGATAGGGTGGGTTGCATGCCCCTCGGATGGGCCGCCACATACCGCTGGCGAAACGGCCCACGCGCCCCAGTGATAGGTGAACATACCACCGACGAATGATTATGTGCTTGCCAGGGATGATGTGGGGCCGGGTGGGCCACTAGGCCGTGCTATTACCGTCGGCGCCTTCGCTGTTTCCGCTGGTGGTAACCTGGGATTTATTACCAGCTCAGACCAGCCACCTACCAACACCTTCTCACTCACCACTAGCTCACTTTTCATGGAAACTCAACCCCAAGCTTTGCTAGCTCATGCCCCTACTTCTCCCCACCCATTTTAGCTAATTCAACCAACCAAGTTTGATATATTTGAGGAGATGTCGCTCCCCTCGCATGCATTACTAGATCTACCTAGCAAGATCTAGATCTAGATCTCTATCCACCACCTTTCCCACTTCTCTCTATTGGTAGATCTAGATCTCGAGCATAAGGTCCCGACAACACATACACACTCTCTTCGGTCGACGTTTGGCGTTTCTCCGGTGCTCTTGACCTCGCGTCAACTAATAGGTATACTGTGGTGGAATGTGTGCATGAGTTGGCTACAAGTCACTGGTGATGTCACTTGTGATGGTGAAAAGTGGTTGCACGCATATGTGGACCTTTTTGTGTTGTTTTTCTGGTGGAATGTGCATGTACAATGAGTTGACAATGTTTTGCCGGAATGTCGATTAACTTCCATTCCGGCGAATTTCTGGCACTCTGGAGAGACCATTTTTAGCAAAGGTCATGTCGATTTTTTCCGTGAAAGCCGAGCCGACGGTTCTAATCTATTCTCTTATCGTGCAGGCGATGATGGTAATCGAGATGAAGGAAAGCGACGTGGATAGATATGTGGAACACGCGACTGTCGACATGTATCAAAATAACTGCATGGAAATAAAATGTCTATGTCGAAAATGCAAACTATTGTCATTGTTTGACCCCTTGTCACGCACGATGAATGAGCACCTGCTCAGGTATAGTTTCATGGAGGTCTACACTTAGTGGATGGATGATGAAGATGACCATGAGGAGGAGGATGACGTTCAACACCAAAATGAAGAGGATGAGGAGGGAGAAGAACGGGATGTCGCACATGACGAGGACGGTGATGAACAAGGTCAGGAAGAAGAAGAACATGTGGACGATGAGGACAGGAGTAGTAATGCCCCGCTAACTACGGCCGTGCACGACCCTCATCTTTAGGAAATTCTTCTTGGCAACGCATCGACCGACCCCAGATTCGCTGGTAGACAGAAGTCTAAGATGGATCAACTAGAGATAGACTCGAGAACTCAGTTGTACGACACAGGTCGCAGGCCGGAGGAGACCTGCTTGAGATTAACTCTTGATCTTTTAGAGATGAAGGCAAAATACGGATGGAACGACGCAAGCGCGGACGATCTCTTCCGATACTTGAAGAAGCACTCACCTAAAGATAACACGTTGGAAGGTAGCCTACAGGAGGCCAAGAAAGTGGTGTGCCCTCTCGATTTACCACACGAAAAATACCATGCTTGCATCAGTGACTGCATGATGTATCGGAACGAGCACAAGGACTTGACCGCGTGCCCAAGGTGCGGCGAGCCTCGATACAAGAGAGGGACGAGAAAAGCTCCTCGAAAAGTTGTGTGGTACTTCCCACTCAGGCCCCATCTCCAGCGGTACTTCGCGGACCCCAAGGAAGCGAAGCTCATGCGCTGGCACATGGAAAGGAAGGAGGCAGTGATGAAGGATCCAGTGCGGGTTGAAAACCCAGTGCTGACGCACCCTTCGGATGCAAGCCAATGGAAAGCATTAGACGATGAGTACGAAGATTTCGGGAAAGAACCAAGGAACATCAGACTGGGTGCAAGCACCGACGGACTCAATCCGTTTGGGAACCAAAGCAGCAAGCACAGCACCTGGCCCGTGCTTTTATGGATGTACAACCTCCCCCCATGGCTATGCCTGAAGAAGAAGTACATACACATGAGCATGCTAATCCAAGGGCCGACGCAGCCAGGGAGCGATATCAACCTGTATCTTGAGCTATTGAAGGAGGAGCTAGCCATCTTGTGGGACGAAGGGGTAGAAACATGGGACGCTCACCTCCAACAACCTTTTTGTCTGAAAGCAGCGCTGACCATGATGGTGCAGGACTATCTCGGATACGGATATATCACGTGCCAGGTGTGCCACATACACAAGGCTTGTGTGAGGTGCATGGAAAGGACGTCGTTTCTTCAGTTGGGTAAGGATCCCGGGTCTTTGAAAACCATCTACATGAAGACTCGGATGTGGCTACCCGAGAATGACCCGTGGAGGAAGCATGGAGATCTGTTCAACGACAAGGATGAGCTCGAAGTACCTCCACCTAAGCGCAGCGGTGAGGAGATCAATGCTTTGTTGAAAAGCTAGAAACACTGCCCTCCACCGGGTAAGATAAAGAAGCATAAGTGGAAACGAGGAGATAAGAAGAAGGAAAAGGAACACGGCCCACTCATGGGGGTATGGAAAAGGAGGTCCGTGTTTTGGGACTTGCCATACTGGAAGATCCTCAGTACGCCTCATGGCCTTGATGTCATGCATATCACGAAGAACGTGTGCGAAAGCTTGCTTGGCACTCTGCTCAACATACCGGATAGGACCAAAGACGGGCTGAAAGCAAGACACGACCTAAAGGCCCTGAATATCAGAGAAGAGGTTCACCCCGTGTTTTCTACGGTTGAGGAGGAGACAAACGATCGCAAGCACAAAAGGGCGGGGAAGCAGCCGGTTGAGGAGGAGACGGAAGATCCTAAGGGAAAAAGGGTGAAGAAGAGTGAAAGCCCGCATCCCTCCTTCTTTACTCTATATCCTAATGAGCTCGAACAGATGATAGGTTGCCTCCTCGGAACCAAGTATCCCGTAGGCTACATGGGGCTAATACGTAGATGGCTGGACCCGATGAAAGGAATCTTCAGCGGGATGAAATCTCATGACTATCACATCATGATGACGCAGATACTTCCGGTTGCAATCCGAGGGATCGTGGAACCGCACGTCCGTGCAATGCTGGCTAGCCTCTATAACTTATTCGATGTCATCACTCGGAAGTCGATAACCGTCAAGAAACTCGGGAGGTTGCAGGAAGAGATAGTCACCATCATATCTGAGATGGAGATGTACTTCCTGCCCACATTCTTCGACATCATGGTCCACCTGCTGCTGCATATAGTGGACTATATCGAGGATATCGGGCCTCCGTTCCTTCACAACATGATGGCGTTAGAAAGAATGAACGAGATCATCAAAGGATATGTCCATAACAGGGCACATCCGGATGCAAGCATCGTCCAGGGCTTTCTCACCAAGGAGTGTGTCTTTTTCTACAAGAATTATCTAAATGAGGAAAACCCACGTCCGATTGGTTTGCCCATGAACAAGCACATCGACAGGTTTGAGGGAGTAGGCCACCGCACCGGCAAGAAGGAAATGGACGTGGATTAGTCTAATAGGAGAGCCGACTTTGATAGGGCCCACTTAGTAGCGCTACAGCACATGGACGATGTCACACCTTGGGTAGAAAAGCACAAAACCATGATCGAGAACAATGCTAACAGGCCGATGACAGAAGAAGAGGTATTTAGAGCACACAACTCCTCTTTCACGCGTTGGTTCAAAGACCAGATTGATGCCAATCCCCCGCCAATGACAAGCGTCGCGGACAGAATCACAGTGGCCTTGTCTTACGGGCCCGCACCAAACCTCATGACTTATCAAGCATACGACATGAGCGGTTACACATTCTACACAGAGGAGAGAGACAAAAGAAGCGACTATCAGAACTCAGGTGTGATGATGTAATCTTACACGGGTGAAGAGAAGAAAAGATACTACGGAAGGATCGAGGAAATTTGGGAGCTCGACTACGTCGGGGAGAAGCTACCGATGTTCCGTGTCACATGGGCTACAGATGTCAGAAAAGAAGACGAGTATTTCAGCACCATGCGTTTGCCCAACAAATCCAAGACCAAGAAACCCACCACACAAAATGAGCCATGGGTTCTGGCTAAGCATGTCGAGCAATGCTTCTTCATTACCGACCCATCAAGGCCTAGCCGTGTCATCGTGAGGAGAGGCAAAAGGGCCCTCGTCGGAATGGATGGAGTCGCTGACGAGAAAGACTTCGACAGACTATTTGGTGACACGATGATGGAAGAACCCAATGAAGATGATGCAACATACACAAAAAGAAGAAGAAGGACCACGCTACCTAGGTCGTCAGCTACAACAACTCCTCCGTACACAAGGAGTCACGATGATGAGACTGGTGGGGTCAAGTCAAAAAAGACCAAGCAGAAGGGCAAGAAGAAGAAGCAGAGTGCGAAGAAGAAATAGTAAGATTGGTGTGGTCGAGAAATTAACACTCATCATTTTATGGTCGAGAAACAGTAAGATTTTATGTATAAGTGTGTACTACATAATCATTAAACTCCTACGGAGATGGCGATGGAATTGCAACTAATATAACTTAGCCATCATTTTATGTGTGTTTGCCTGCGACGAATTGCTATCATTTTATGTGTGTTTACCTCCGATGGAATCGCGTTACGCTTAGTCCCATCAAGTGACAAAAAAACCTTACCACCGGCGAATTCTGATCCGTAATCGGTCGTTATCCGATCCGGTCCGAATCCACGGGGAAAATATGGAATAGGATATATATGGTAGAGAGGAAATCCGATCCGGTCCGATCCCATTACATCCCTAGTTATCATTTAATGTGCGTTAATTTATTTGCCTAAAAAAACTGACCACCGGTGAATTTGGGCCATACGCCAGGGGTACCACACTCTGGCCCCACCTACCAGTGACCCTAAGGTTACCATTTAATGTGCGTTAATTATTTGCCTTAAAAAATTTACCACCGGTGAATCTGGGCCTACGCCGGGGGTACCATGCACTGGCCCCACCTGCTAGTGACCCTAAGGTTACCGCCGGCGATTACACGCATACTTCGGGGGTACATTGACTGTGGGTCCCACCTGCGGGATCAGGGCCGGTGTCGTCACCACACTCAGACAATAGATCGATCCCCTCCACCCGTCCGAGCGCCGCCGTCCGCCCGTCCGCCCGATCTGCCTCGATCGCCGCATGTCCTCCGTCCGTCGTCTGCCCGTCGTCGACCCCATCCTCCATCCCCCGTCCTTCGTCCGCCTGTCGTCGCATTACCGGCCGCGACTCGCGAGTGCCTGCCGTGTCTAGATCCCGATCTAGTCCCTCTTTGTTCCCCTCCTCCCACCGATTTCTGCCGCCAGCACCAGCATCGGGAGCGCGCGTCGGGAGCGCCAGCGATCCGTCCCTCGACGTCCTCCACTTTTCCCTCTACAACATTCCCCACTTCACCGGCAGCGGCGCCACACCAGCGTAATGGAGGAGCAGCGGCGACACGGGAGGAGCGGCGGCGTCCAACGATTCCTAATCTTTGAGGTAAGTACTGCTCCTTGTCTAGAACCTTTCTCCTCCTCTTCCATTTGTCCTAGATCAGCCCCTTGGTTGCTACTGATGCTCTCCTCGAAAGCGAGCAGCACACCTATGTAACGTGCAATTCCAATGCCCTACTAGTATGTAAACTCAGGGTCTTCTACATTTTATAGTCGATTTGTTCTAGTAACTGATTCAGTACCAACACTTGTTTGATAAATAATTAAGCTCTCTTAATCTTACTTCAGAACATATGTGTAAGCCACTGACCTCGGTGGAACATCCTCAATGAGTTTGGTCAGTGTGTAGTATGTCTCTTCTTTTGTCATCTGAATTACTAGGTGATCTGTTCAGTTCAGAGTTCAGACTAATTTTAGTTTTCTATGGAACTTTGCTACTATATCTTCATCTGTTGGCGAATACTGCTGCTAGTTTGATCAATAAGTAGTAGCAATGCTATTGGAAAATTTGGTCCAATTGAATTGTGTTTTCCTTCTTTGACATAGCTAGTAGTAGTACTGCAGTATGATATGCTCTATCATTTCATGATGTGCCTGCAGCTGAAAAGTGTAAACCAACAGCTGTTTAATTGATAGTAAGTTGTGGTCAAGCTGGCCTAGAAGTCAAGATACAATCTTCTTTCTCTACTTCCTGAGTTAAGTTTTGTCAGAAGAATCATGGGTTTTCTTCTCGCAAAAATTGGTTACTGTGGTTTCCAAAGTTGCATTGTGGGTTTTGATGTCACTGTTCAGAACTCCATGGTTACTAACTGCAGTTATAAGAGCACCTGGAATATGAATGCATAGGTCAAAACTGTTCAGAGCTTATTTATTTTCTGCACACGTATATGAACGGATGTATAGGTCAAAACTAATTGAAGCTTCATAATGTCACTTTCTGAATTTTTATTATCTGACCGTCCCCATATCTCTGAACCACTAGTTTATTAGTAAAACATGCAGACCTATCTCTGAACCAAGGCACTAGTAAAATCTAAAGTATAAAGGGAGGGAGATGTTTGTACTATACAATGATGTGCATGTATTGATATTTTTTTACTCCAACTGTACCATCACCACTCCACGCGATATACTTTTTGTTGTAGCACCTTATTTGCTTCCATGTAGAGCCTATCTCGACTGGGTGTGATCAAGATTGTAGTCCATGCCAAACCACTGCCAACAGCTATATACAGATGCTTTGGAAGTCTTCGTGTATATGCATGGTTCATCCAAATAAGAGAACGCCAAGTTCAAATCATGATTCATACTGCTCGTATAGAAATAGTTATATACACGCAAATGTTGGAGTAGATATGTGTGTACCCTTGATCCATGAGGCGGCGAACAACACAGATCAGTTTTGAAGCGTTTTGTAACACTGATCAGTTTTCTAATCTGTTTTCCTAATCTGTTTTCTTAATCTATTTTCCTAATCTGTTTTATTTTTGCAGAAGAACGTGGAGGAGGAGGCCCGAGCACCGCCACGTCCACTTCGTTCGCGACCGCGCGGTACGTCAAGCCTACGCTCCAGGTGCTCGGCACCCTCGGTGAGCACCTTTTTATTTGGTGATGTTGTGATGGATTTTGGTGGCTTAAACTACGGTTGCCCCTATTTTTTGACATGGTGGTTGAATTCTGTTGGTTTAGCTACGGCTGCACCTTGTTTTGGTGCATGGTGGTTGAATTATGGTGGTTTAGCTATGGCTACCCCGGTTTTTGTGCCCAATATGGTGGCTATAGCTGTGTTGCTGCAGCTGTGAATGTTGTGTAGGTACATTGAGTGCCAATGTTTTGCGGGAATGTCGATTAACTTTCGTTCCAGCGAATTTCTGGCACTCAGGCATGACCATTTTTAGCAAAGGTCATGCCGGATTTTTTCCGTGAATTTGTGTATCTAAAATCCTTTGTTTTTGCTTGTGTAGTGCTTGGTATAGCCATGTCGTCTTTTGGAAACCGCAACGAAGATGATCGGGGCCAGCGAGACTTAGAGGAGCACTACCGGCTCATGTCCGAGGACATAGAGCTGGAGGAGGTAGGGGGCGAAGAAGACGATGAGACCACCGATGATGGCGGTGAGGAGATGGGCATCGATGATGGCCTTGATGGCCGTCATGAGAGGGGCGATGAGACCACCGATAGTGGTGCCGCAAGGGGTGGCTCGGAGACAACGACCGAGGCCAAGAGGGAACGGAAGAAGCGGCGACCGAACACGGTCGGCGCCACGAAGAAGACATTCATAGCGGTGAACCCCAAGACCGGTATCCCTATGGAGCCGAAGCATCTCGCGAGGGGGTACGGCCTCCAACTGGGAGCTATCCTTCGGGATGTTGTCAATGTCAACGAGACGAAACTCCGAACGAAGAAGAAGAAGCATCTGCAGGACCAACTCCTCTTGCGGCTGCACGCACGGTACCTGTTCCCTGAGGGCTTCACGAGCCTGGATCCCAAGGAGAACATCGTGAACAAGTTCGCGCTCAGTAGGTTCACCAGGAACCTCAGCGGTTATAAAACCATGCTGAGGGGGATGATTGCTGACGACGAGCCATGGGAAGAGATCAAGCGCCACTTCCGGCGGCTTACGCCCCAGGACTATACGCGCTTCCTAGAAAATGAGGGCCTAGCCTACACCAAGGATCAGTCAGCCTGGGGAAAGGAGCTGGGGAAGAAGAACATCAGTCACCACCGTCTTGGTTGCCGTGGCTACGACGGCAAGGCGGAAAAGTGGCAGAAGGAGGACCAGACCTACGCAAAGAAGGGCATCGAGAACCCTTGGGCCAAGTAATTTGTTAGGTACCGGTACTGTAAGAGATGGACGGGAAACTTGTCACGAGCCCTATAGTGGTGGAGGGTGTTGTCTTAGTCACCGACCCGAAGGTGGTGCAAGTTGAGAACGCAGTGGTAAGAAATTTTACCAGCTTACTAGTTTCATACTGCTCACCATAACTCCATCTCTAAAATTCTTCATGCTACTTCTTGTAGTTCACGGAAGAAGCGAACGAGTCTGGCTCCTCGTCCGAGGCGTCGACCCAGACGGCGACGGGCAAAGTCCCGTGGGACAACCCTTTTATCAGGGGCTTTAACATCGTGAAGGAGCAGCCGCCGTTGAAGAGGCTGGCAAGAAGCCGTGTCCCCGACGCTAGAGGAGGTCGCCAGCATGTCGATTATGGCTTGGATGTGCCCACCACCAAGGACTCGCTGTAGGCGAAGAAGGACCGGGAGCACGCGGCTCTATTGGAGAAGGCGGCCAACTTGGAAGCAACCTTTGACTAGCACCTCCAAGCCGAGGTAGAAACCAGGGTCCAGGCAGAGGTGGCCAGCAAGGTTGATGGCGTGGTGGCCAGCCGGTTCAATGACATCCTTCCTGGAATAGTGGCATCGATCAAACGCGACCACTCCCGGTGATCATCTTAGACGGCAGCAACTCGGGCAACATGCGGCCTCCTGCTACACGGGCTCAAGACGCGCCTATATTGGTGACTCCACCCGCCGGTGCCAATGCAGGTGCTAGGGAGGATTCGCCGGCCATGGGGGCAGCCAGCAGCCCCTCGATCACATGCACGCCTGACCCCGTGTTTGAGATATGCCCAAGAGGCAATAATAAAGTGGTTATTATTATATCTTTATGTTTATGATAAATGTTTACATCCCATGCTATAATTGTATTAACCGGAAACATTAATACTTGTGTGTTTTGTAAACAGAAAAGAGTCCCTAGTAAGCCTCTTGTTAAACTAGCTTGTTGATTAATGGATGATCATGGTTTCCTGATCATGGACATTGGATGTCGTTAATAACAAGATCATATCATTAGGAGAATGATGTGATGGACACACACCCATAGTAAGCATAACATAAGATCAAGTCATTAAGTTCATTTTGCTACAAGCTTTTCAAATGCATAGGAACCTAATCCTTCGACCATGAGGTTATGTTAATCACCATCACCGGATGGGTACTTTGATGACATCAAACGCCGCTTCATAACTAGATGGTTATAAAGGTGACATTGGGTATTCTGAAAGTATGTGTTGAAGTGCATGGACCAAGATTGGGATTTGTCCATCCATATGATGGATAGATATGCTCTGGGCCCTCTTGGTGGAATGTCATCTAGTTAGCTTGCAAGCATGTGACTAGGTCACAAGGGATGACATATCACGGAACGAGTAAAGAGTACTTATCAGTAACGAGGTAGAACTAGGTATGGAGATACCGACGATCAAACCTCAGATAAGTAGAGTATCGCGTGACAAAGGGAATTGGTGTCGTATGTTAATGGTTCTATCGGTCACGAAGTCATCGTTGAGTATGTGGGAGCCATTATGGATCTCCAGATCCCACTGAAGGTTATTGATCAGAGAGGTGTCTCCATCATGTCTGCATATTCACGAACCGTAGGGTGACACACTTAAGGTTCAATGCTGTTTAGGTAGATATGGAATGTGCGTTGGAGACCGAATGTAGTTCGGAGTCTCGGATTGGATCTGGGACATCACGAGGAGATCCGGAATTGTCCGGAGAATAAGATTCATATAATGAAGATCATTTTCTAGGTTAGGAAATGTTCCGGAGTATTTATATGGGGATTCTAGAAGGTTTTGGAATGTTCCGGAAAGTTCTAGAAGATTTTTTGGAGTTTACTTGAAAACCAAGAAAGGATAAAGGAAAACTTGGGGGGCAAGAAAGGGAAACTTGGGGGGCAAGGACTCTCCCCCAAGCTCCCTTGTGCGCCGGACCTAGGTGGTGGGCCTAGGGGTGGGAACCCTAGGCGCCACACCTTCCTCTATAAATAGAGGGGTGGAGGCGCCACCCCCCCTTGCCCCTTCCACTACTTACTCCAGCCGCCTCGCTCCTCCTCCTTCGCTCTGCTCTGGCTTAGGCGAAGCCCTGCAGAATTCTCTACTCCACCACCACCACCACGCCATCGTGCTGATGGGATTTCGTGGAGAGATCTACTACCTCCGCTGCCCGCAGGAACGGGGAGAGGAAGGTCCACATCGACTCCGCATGTGTGACCGTCTGCGGAAGCGCTGCCGGAACGCGGCGCCGGAAGGCTCGTCCACTCGATCTTGAGATCGGCAAGTGATCGTCTACTCAACCACGAGATCCGATCTCGCACAAGGCTTTCGGATCTACAAGGGTTAGTACAGATCTATCTCGTTGCACATGTCTAATAGATTAGATCTTGGCTTTCATCTAGATTAGATCTGGGTTTTGTTCGTTCTTGCGGTAGAAATTTTTTGTTTTCCATGCTACGAACCCACCACCCCGGTCCCTCGATACGAGCCGAGCTCGACACTCTCACGGTAATTAATTGAGCCTCTACGCAAGTTAATTACTTCGTCGCCGCTCCTCTCTGACCTACACATGCATGTTTCTTCACAGGAGATAAGTGTTCCTTGCACCATGCTCATGTATGTGGACAACAAGCTCAAGGATGTTGCGACGGGATGCATCATGAACCCAACACACCGGACGTTCCACTCAAAGCCTATGGATGATAGCGTGCACCGGGTTGAGGTGGATCGGTCGTTCCCGGGATGCGCACACTTGGTTCCTCCTCATCAACCCCCGGGTGCCGAAGAAGAGCTGAAGGTTGGGAAACTTAAGAATCATGTCCTTCAATGGCCAAAAGCCCTACTTCGGCTGAGGACTGCCGAAGAAAGGGTCACTCCAACATCTGTGCCTACGGCGGCAAGCCAAGAAAGGGTCACTCCAGTGTTTATGCCTACGGCGGCAACCCAAGAAAGGGTCACTCCAATGTCTGTGCCTGCGGCGGCAAGCCAAAGGGTCACTCCTCCATCTGTTGATGATCCTCCCAAGCCCGAGACACATGAGCACGACAACACGGTGGACATCTATAAGGCTCCCATCGATTCGTTCATTGCTGATTTGGAGGCTCCCATCGACGTTGCTCCTTCCGAGTCACCCGCCCGTGATACCATGACGAAGAAGAAGCTCTTCTCTTCTCAAGAAACACCTGAGCCGGAAGACGCTACCGCCTTCACTGCTCCTCCGCATGCTAAGGTTACCCCGAGGACACTCCGTGAAACGGCCATGGAGGTGATAAGACAAACCGGCACCCCTCCGTTCTAGAAGAAGGGGGTAGGAAGCCGAAGCCGAAGCATGGGAAAGACGCTGCAACAAGCAAGAAAGTGGTTCTCGACAAGCTGCCGACCAAGTGGAGGAGGATGCATTTCCTTGGTGAACTGATCCTGCGGGACAACATTGTCAAGACGCTGTCGTCGGACCTGTGTAGCCTGCATGAGACTGTTCGGTATCTAGAGCAGTAGCTTCTCAAAGATAAAAATCCCTCATACCCGCTCTTCACGGTCAGGGTGCCCACTAACTGTGGCTTCTTCACCACCACCCCTGGCGAGTTGTTCTTCATCATGTATGAAGACATCTTCAAGCTCTTCCACATGTTACAGCTCGATCGAAACGTGGTCCGCCTAGTATCGCTAAAACTAGTTGGTCGCTAAACTTCCCGCTATTACATTCTTTCGTGAATTTCCTTAATAGCTGAGGATGATGGTTTATTCCAACTATTTTGCACAGAGAGAATGGGTGCGTCCTCATCGCCTTTCAACCGTATTATTCCCATGTCATCTATCTCGACTCCGGGAGAGACATGTAGAAAGACTACACCGACGTCAAATCTACTCTTGATAAAGCCCTCAATGGTTTCAGAGCCGCGGTTGGCCCACTCAAGTATGAGAAAATATCCAAAGGCATCTATGTGAACTCCCACGTAACCAATTTCCCCTGCCTTAAGCAATCGTCAACTGGGATGGAGCCCTGGTTCGCCATCCTACAGATGAGGGAGTACGCAAAGGATGAGGAGCAACTCTTGATGTCATCCGGTCTCGAGAAAAAGGGTAGAGACATTACGGAAATGACCGATGCAAACATCAGAGCCGAGTTCCATGCCATCCAGCGAGAGATTGGCACCATACTCAAGAGGGATGTCTTGACTAGAGGTGCCACATTCAACTACGGAGGTATCCCGCTGACTAATGCAGAGATGGAGGACCGCTTAGCTACGGTCGCCGATGGGAGGACATTCACCATGCTAGGTGGCATCCATCCCTTCCCTCCGAAGCTGAAGAAAACCTGATCGAGTCACAAACTTGTCTCCTACAAATGTTAGTCATAGACTTTCGATTAGTTTATTTTATGCTTTTAATTTTGCATGCCTATATTTCCATGCAAATGTTAGTCATATAAATACTTAGCTATATTTGATGCTTTTTCTTTTTTGCATACCTATATGTTATATCTATATTATGAATATGTGCTGACAACACTAACATTTCTTTCTTGTGTGTGTGTGCGCAGATGTCGTGGTATGTCGTGTACAAGGGCAGGGTTCCCGGAGTCTACGACGACTGGGAGGATTGTAGGAGGCAGGTCCACCGTTTTTATAGGAATAGTTACAAGGGCTATGCCACTTTGGAGGAGGCGGAAACTCGCTACGCGAGGTTTCTAGCACGACGGAGGAGGGAGATGTGGACCGGTTGACCCCCTTCATCGTGATGATGCTCGCAGCCACCGCCGCCTCTCTAGTCTAGTTGCTAGTTGGAGTCCAGTAGGTATCTATTGTGTGAACTATGAACTATCTGTATGTGTTAAACTGTTTGAATGTGTCATGCAACTCTGGAGACTTGTAATATTATGTCATATATGGTCACTTTCTACACTTGTGTGAACTGTTTGAATGTTATTGATGCATGGTTTGAACATATGTGTATTTCCTGTATCTGCTGTGTGTATTCTGTTATTATCCTGTGTATTCAATCAATATTATAGTGTATTCTGTGTGTATTTCGATTTTCTTTTTTAACTTCTAATAATATTACCCCTGGCGAAATAATGGTTCTATCCCTAGCGAATAACCTTTCGCCTGTACTAAACTACCACCGGTGAATATTGGAGGCGCCGACAAGGCGTACTTACCCCTGGCGTTTGGAGGTGCTCGCTGGCGCTGGAGCATATTACCACCGGCGAAAAACGAAGGCGCTGGTGATGCGGACCTACCCCTGGCGTTTGTAGGAGCTCGCTGGCAGTATATGCATACTACCACCGGCGAATTATGAAAACGTCGGCGATGTGGACTTACCACCGGTGAGGTGCTTGCCGGCGAGCACCGAAGCGCCGGCGATGAGCCTTTTCTGTTCGTCGGTGGTAGGGTTTTCTCTACTAATGTGATGGCGACAATCTCCCCTCTCCAAGTAGGAATTCCCCCGGTAGAATTCTGTCTACCGGAGAGATCTTTCTCTCTCGGTGTTTTCCGCCCCGCAGAGGCAGTGGAATCTTTCTGTGGTCGCTCCCCATGTATTAGGGTTTCGAGGGGATAATATACACCAGAGGGGAGAGCCTGCAGTGGCCCAGGGTGGCCACACCACCTGCTGGTGCGGCCTAGGACTCCCCGCGCCAGGGGTGGTGTGGGCCCCCTGCGGCCCATCTCCACTCCCCCTTCTGGCAATCTTCGTCTTCTGGAAAAATAGAATTTTCCATGTATTTTCCCGAATTTTCTAATCTTCGCGAATTTTGCCTCCAAATAGCACCTTTTCCATCCGAATCCTGACTGCAGCGGTCCATGCTCCAAAAGTCATCAACCATGCAAAAACACACGATATAACATAAGTATCATCTCTTAATATGAAATATATCAATGAATAATAGTAAATTATGATATAGAATACTGATGCAAAATGGACGTATCAACTCCCCCCAAGTTTAGACTTCGCTTGTCCCCAAGCGAAAACTGAGCTCAATAAACATGACCTCAGGTTTATAGAGTGAAGAGTCAATAAAAGAATACGGACAAGAAGCATCACATTCATCAATACATAAATCATAATAAAAGACAACTCACTATTATATAACTTAACTTGCAATAAGTAAAGGAAACACAATAAAGATGCATAAAGTAAATCATAGTTGGTAATGGCAAACTTAGCTCTTGGTCGAATAATAGTTGACAATTTGCTGGAGTTCACACATAACTGGTTTTTAATGATAGCTTTCAAAGTAGTAAACACTAAGATAAGAGAAATGTGCAAAACAAGGAACATAAGAAACATGATTGAATAAATCATCATATGAATGAATGAAACACAACAACTCAAAATAATTTCTTGATATAGAAGGGAATAGGTTTGCTGACTCAACTAAAAATTAAAAGAAAGGCCCTTCGCAGAGGGAAGTAGGGATTTCAAGTTTCATAAAGAGCTTCCAAAAATTATGGTACTTATTAGCTTTCAGCTCTCATTTCCCCTATCATAGGCATCTTTAGGTGATTAAGGTTAAAGTGATCAAATATGAAGATATGCTTGACAAGTTGTAAGTTGAAAATCTCATGTCCCTTGAATACGAGGGCCACTCCTCATGCTACTCAAGTTTAGTTACCAGTAAGTTCTTGTCATAGTAAGTAAATGTGTATCATAAAGAACCGCCAACGGGGTACCCCTTGCCTGATGATATGGAAGAATCCCCATATCAAAATGACAAGGCAAGCAGACAACGAGCATCTCAGCAATCTTCTTATTTACCATGGGAAAATGGTGCTTTTTTCTCTCTTTCATCTTTTCTCTTATCTCTCTTTTTGTTTTTTCTCTTTTTCTCAATCTCTATCTCTTTTTTTATAAGAAGAGTGCTTCATAGATTGCTCATTATGGTTACGCTGCAGGTTTCCACCATGATTAGGCATGGATTAGACCAGCGGCCTAGGCGTTTCTCTAACACACATACATAACTCCATGGACTTACAAGCTCCCCTTTCATTTCACATCGACGACATCCATAGACAAAAGAGCATGATATCAACTAGGTACAATGTACAAGTGCAATGTTGAAAGCGTACCCCATGACAACATGGTTCTGCTAATTCACAACTTACAAAGTGCAAGCATATACGCAACATAGATGGGAACAATGGTTCAAGTTTACTAAGTGCAAGAAAATAAAGTGTGCCATCAAGTTCGTGAGAGCTTTAATCACTAATTTTCACATAACAAGTTTAATTCGGAAGGTAGATAAAAACATGAATTTACTTGGAATAGCAATAATGCTAATAGTTAGGTATGGTGGACACAAATGGCATAGGTTTTGGTTTAAGGATTGGATGCACGAGAAGCTTTCCCTCTCAGTACAGGTTTTTGGCTAGCAAGGCTGGGTAGCAAGCATAAGAGTTGAAGGAAACAAACAAACATACGAGAGATAAAAACAAACATGCAATCTTCCTTGGAAGCACAAAAGATCTTAACTAGAGAATACTAAGCTTATGAGCAAATCAAGAAAGAAAGATGATGAAATTATAATTCTTTAGAGTACTTTTTATCTTTTTCATTCAATTCTCAAAATAGTGTTGCTACTGACCGAGTCAGGTTTGCCAAAACCAACTAAATTAACTCAATGATCCCAAAGTGATGCCAATAATAACAACAAGATCAATCATATAATAGAAATTGAAAACTAATATAAGACATGCAAAAGAGTAAATGATAGAACTTCTCATTAATATTCCATAACGGCAACTCACTCCAAGGGATACATAGATATCTAACGAGAGGGGGGACACTTCCATAATGCAAACCATCCTACATGATAACTTCTCTATTCATGATATGAATCTACTAAAAAGGAAAAAGATACAAGATAGTGATGTGACACCGTGACACTCCCCCAAGCTTGGAACAAACCAAGGGGATGCCAAAACCTGATGACGAATTACTCCTTCGGTGGTGGTGGTGTTCTCTCATCATCGTCCGACTTCCAAGGTAAGGGCTCCCCATCAATAAAAGACATCCTGGTTTCCATCATCCTGAAACTAGCAGCAACACTTATGCGTTTAAACCTAACCTCATACTCACAGTTTTGATTTTGCACGTCGTAGAGTTGTGCTTGCAGTTGGTTGTTCGTTTGGTGGAGTGAGAGAATTTCATCCTTAAGCTCAGTAGTCTCCTTTTGGTGCTCGGCGATGAGTTCGGAACCAATTTTATGGATGATGTCCACTTCGCGTTCCGCCATCTTCTTGTACCTAAAGACTTCTTGCTCCAGTGCTTCCATCCTGTCCTCCAGACTTCCTTCACCTTTGGGGCCCTGGACCTCTTTTATTTGTACCTCCCCATCTTCAAGCGACAACTCCTTGGGATGAATCTTCAACTCACGCATGTATGGGTTGATGATATCAGCAGAGGAATCTTCCTTGGCTGATCCCGAGGAAGACATCGTGGCTCCAAAACAGAGACTCTACCTGTCAGAAACAGATCGAAATGAAAACACGATGAGAACACAATATAAGAACCTCGGGGGATCCAGGAGATTATATATTATGAATTTTTACAGCAAAAGGAAGGTACTGGGAGAAAACGGGTCGGAGCCGGAGTCCGAGGTGGCCACACCACCTACTGGAGCAGCCAGGGGGGCGCGCCAGTGGTGGTGTGAGCCACCCTGGCTCCGTTTCCGTCCCTCTTTCGCTTCGTTGCTTTCCTTGTTGGATAATAACTGCAAAAATATAACTGGATAGAATTTTCGTGGAACTTTTCTTACCAGAACTGTTAGCTATTTGAAAACAGACTCTATAGGTCTCTGAACTTGGTATTTAGTAGATTCTTTCGGAGTCACCGCTTGAATAACATCAATATCTTCATATTCATACACATATTGCTTGAGTCATGAAACCTTTCACTATCTTATTACACCATTCTCTACAATAACCTGGAAATTTCTTTCACACAATTCTCATTAGCAACATTAGCATAAGCGAGGTAATAAACCTTTTCAGTCCAATTTCAACTGAAATCCATCAAAACATAAGCTATTGTAGCAACTCCTTCCAAAAACCCAAAAATAATTCAAAAAGGAAATTGATTTAAGAAGCAAATGCAAGAGTGGCAAAATCTGTCAAAACAGACCAGTAGGTAAAGATTATTTTTTTTGAAAATCTTGTGTTGCTTAAATCAAAAAGTGCAAAACTAATGAAAGCTAAATAATAACCTAGGGCAGAAGCACAAAACATTATAGCTCAATCCGATGTTCAGAGATCTCTCACAAATTTTTACAGTGAAGCACAAAAGTCTGTTTCAGGACAACCACTTTCCCAAATATTACTTTTCTCTCATTAGAGGTTGATCTTGACACAAAAACCAAAACAAAAATGATAAGGAGAGTTTATTGCCAAAACAATAACTTCCAAGACTCAAAGAAACAAAGTCAAACTGAAAGCAAAAATATATTAGGTTGTCTCCCAAAAAGCTCTTTCTTTATACCGGTTAAGATGTGCATGATAATTTCAATGAAGCTCACAAAAGAATATGAATTAAAGTAAAAGAGAGCATCAAGAAGCAAAAATATACGTGTTTAAGTCTAACACACTTCCTATTCCAAGGAATTTCATAAGCAAACAAGTTGTTGAAACCAGGGACTGCTAGCATAGGAAGGCAAAACAGGTGTAACATAAAGACTTTAAGCATAAAACAAGGAAACATAATATTATTGAGATGCATTAGAACAGTCTTTCCTCTCTCATAATAACCTTAAGTATCATGCATAAATTTAATGATATAACTATCACAAGAACCGTTGTAGCAATTATCACTTATCCTAACAGAAAACACAGGGACACTAGCTCTCATAACACTACTTTCTGAAACAATATTAGAAGTATCCTTACAAAGGATAGTGTGTCCCTCTTCTACATATTAAGTGACAAAGTCTTTCACATTTGCTATTATAGGTTCATCATCTATTTGTTTATCAGGTTCAATAACTTTATTTATACTTTCATTAACCATACTAGCTATCATAGAATGCTCCTTTATCTTAACTGGGAAAGGCATTTTCTCAATGCAAGGTTCGGGTAAAACATGATTAGCAGTATAAACTTTAGTATTTCTTGCAGAAACACACTTAGCAACATCTTTATATGGTTCATGATACTTATTACACTTCTTTTTCGGAACTTCAATATAGGAAGCAAACCTTAAAATAAGTTGCAATAGCTTGAGAGTCTAGACCATAAGTATTTTTAATATTTTGAAAGTCATCAGTTCCCATAAAAGATTCAATGCATTCATAATCATAATTTATACCTGACTTCCTTCCTTTGTCATTCTCCCATGCTTCAGCATTATCTTGAATACGGTCTAGAAGATCCCATTTAGCTCCTTCTTCCATGCATGTAAATGATCCAGCACAAGAAGCATCCAATAGATCCTTATCATGAAGAGAAAGCCTTGCATAAAAGTTATTGATAATAATATTGTGAGGGAGCTCATGAATAGGACATTTGAGCATTGGTAACTTCAATCTCCCCTAAGCTTGAGCTGTACTCTCTCCATCAAGAGGCCAAAAGTTGTATATTTGATTCCGATCTTTATGAATTTCACTAGGAGGATAAAATTTTGAATAAAAGAGAGGCACCATTCAAGAGCTTGACCATTCTCCAGCAGCTTATACCATTCCTCAGCTCTTCCTTTCAGTGATAATGAGAATAACTTCTTCTTGACTTGATCTGTTGTAATACATGCGCACTTAAACAACCCGCATAATTCGTGTATAAAGAGCAAATGATCACCAGGATGGACAGTTCCATCTCCAACATAATAGTTATCCATAACACGATCAATAATTCTTGTATGTATTTTAAAAATATCATTCTTAGTAGGTGGTGGTTCATCTACTACCTTAGCAGTGGTAGTAGCATTACAAAATAAGAAACTCAGTGAATTATCCATATTGAAAATAAAGCAACTAACAGAACTAAACAATACTCACAGTAGAAGTTTCCTTTACCAGTTCCACTCTCCAATATCGCTTCACTCCCCGGCAACAGTGCTAGAAAATAGTCTTGATGACCCACAAGTATAGGGGGTGTATCGCAGTATTTTCGATAAGTAAGAGTGTCGAACCCAATGAGGAGCAGAAGGTGTTGGTGAATGGCTTGGAGCAGGAATTCTCTATAATACTTAGCAAACGGATTTTTAGGGGTTTTTGACAATGTAGATAAATAAAGTGCGAGTAAACAAAAGACAATAATAATAAATGCAGCAAGTGGCCCAATCCTTTCTTTAGCAAAGGATAAGCTGGTTCTATTACTTAAGATGACCAAACGTTCTCGAGGACACACGGGAATATTGTCAAGTGCTTTCGCTTCATATAGTTGATTAATCTTGTTTCGTTTGCTAAGTGTTGTGTGGGTGAACCTGTGCTAATGTACCGACTTTCCTAGGATTAATACATACTTGTGATTATACCCCTTGTGTTGGGGGGATACCTCGGGTAGGGTCACGTCGTGGTATAAAGGCCGAGTTAGCCGAGGTTCGGCAAGGCCAAAGCAGATGTTGGCCGGGTCACCTCAAGGCAGGCCGAATCACGGGGTAATCCGGACCTGGGGGCGTTCGCCTTACTAGCCCTCATCCGACTTAAGCGGTAAGTCGGAAGCGTATGTCTAACCTGTATGCAGGAAAAGGGTGTGGCCGGATGAACCATCGTCCGGGTCGCAGCAACCTTCTAGGAGAAGGAAGGAATCTCGCTGGTCAAAAGGAGCCTCGGTACGCACTGCCTGAGCGAAGCGAGCAAGGACAGGACCACCGGGGCGTGGCCGACAAGCGTGACGACGCCCGTGTCAGCTGACGAGGGCGCCGTAGTGGCTCACGTAGCTAAAGCATAGCTGACGCGGGGGAAAAAGCACCCCGGTCGGCTTACCACTTTGGGAGGAGGCATATGCCTCCACGTATGCCCTAGGCAGAAACCGAGCCTCCCCTATAAAAGGGGGGCAAAGGCTTCAGTAGAGGGGGTTGGCTATTTATTCTCTAGACATATCGGTTAAGGTCTAGGGTTTTTAGGTGAGATCTGTGGGTGAGAGTAAGAGAGCTTGTTCTTCTCCTCTCGCCAATACAGCTCTAGGAGCACTTGTAACCTTGGAAAGAAATCAATACAAGTTCTTGTGTGGAGAATCACTTCATTATCCCTCCCTGGATTCCCCTAGCGTGTATTAGTCCCCACCTTCAGCCTATACATGGCATCTGCCGTGACACCACCACGACAGTTGGCGCCCACCGTGGGGCTAGCGGCGCTAGCAGGGGTCAAGATCCGGACGGGAAACTTCATCGCCACTGGCGAGCGCATCGTCTTCGGGCTCGTCCAGCGCTTGGAAGCGCGGGACTTCGTCAGCGACAACGCAGGCTGCTTCGGCACGCGCCCTCTCCCGCGCAATGGCATCTTCCTCAAGCTCGGCGCGCACAAGGTCTACGTCGCGGTGGACGTGTCAGGCGTTCATCCGCGCCACGTCGTCGAAGCAGGCGAACCGCCCCTCACTGTGGCTCGCGGGGACCGTATCGCTCGTTCCCCGGACCATGCAGAGGTAATGATGACAGCGCCGGGTGCGGGTGCGAGCAAGGATCAGGCGCCAGATCCGGAGGTGACACCCAAGGCACCAAGCAAAGGTAGGGGTCCTCCGCTAGAGAGGCCGGAAAACGTGTTGAGAGAGGCAATGGATAGCTTGGCAAACCCTGTGGTAGCAGCGGTAGATCCGGCTCGTGCACAGGCAGAGCTGGAAGAAACTAGGCAGAAAATACTAGAGGGAGCAAAGAAAATAGCCGCGGCCCAGCAGTCGTTGAACATGACGCTGCGTGAGTATGCTAAGGCGAACAAAGTTGATACTGTAAAAGTTAAAGGGAGACATCTCATGAGCGAGATGAACAGAGAAGGCGATGTCGAAATCGAGGAATCAGAAAACTGTTTTTCCGTGGGGCTGCCGAGGTATAGTACCCCGGCCAAGAACCTCAGAGCGGCAGATGCAGCTGCGTTCGAGTTAGAGGGACTGACGGGTGAAGCCCGGCAAAGGCAGCAAAACCGGGTTAACGAGCTGGTTCGGATTGCGAATAGGCAAAACAAGGAACTGCTCAGGGCGAACCCGAAGAGAGCTGGGGCCTCCAAGATCGTCCATTCGGCGATGGGTAACCCGGAGAAATCCGCTGGAGCCGCGTCGTCTCCTCATGGCGATCCAAGGAGAGAGGAGGCCGTAACCTCAGCCAGACGGAACAAACAGATTGTCCCGTATGACCCGGCACGAGCAGGGAAAGAAAAAGAAGCGCAGAAAAATGATGATCGACGGAGTGTGAGCCGAGGTGAAGCTGGCCGAGGTAACCGTGACCAAGGCAATGCCGGTCAAAGGAACGTTGTCAACGGTAATGCCGGGCAACAAAATTCAGCTGGAGCAAGACAACCGCAGCAGCAGAACATGCCAAGGCAAGAGCACGGTGTCGGCCGAGGTATGCAACAGAAAGGTGCGCCGCAGGAACAAAACCGGTATAACGACGGTGATTCGGAGATGGCAAATGCGGGATACCCGAGACCGGACTATCATGTGATAGGGTCGAGACTGGGAAGCAGGGATTTGATGCCGGACGATGCGAGGTTGAAACTGGATCGACTATATAGGTCGGAACAAATAGAATGTCAAGGCCCACCAGGTCCAGCATGTTTTGGACCCCGGATCATGAAAGAGCCACCAGTCCCGAACTTTCAGTTGCCTAGGGGCACCAAGACCTATGACGGTAGTACCAAGCCAGAGGATTGGCTGATAAACTATGCTACCGCTGTAAAAATTGCCACAGGCAACCTGAGATGGGCCGTACGATATGTACCCCAGATGTTGGAAGGCCCGACAAGGGTGTGGTTGAACAATTTGCCACCAGGAAGCATCAACTGCTGGATAGATTTCGAGGAGATGTTCATCAGCAATTTTTCGAGTACGTACCAAAGGCCGAATAGGCCATAGACCCTAGCTATGTGCAAAAAGTGACCCAATGAGACGGACCGGGAGTTTTTGACCCGGTGGTGTACCGTGAGAAATTCATGCGAGGGCGTGATAGAATCACAGGCCATAGCATGGTTTGCACAGGGGTGCAGGTACGGGAGCGAGTTGTGGATAAAGTTGCAACGGAAAATGCCGGCAACATTGGCAGAGATGATCCGGATCGCAGATTCGTATGCGTTGGGTGACCCGACCCAACCAAGGCTCGCCTCAAACGAGTCAAGCGATGAGTACTATCAGAGGGATGGATCCGGATCATCCCGGAGAAATGATTACAAAGGAAAAAGGAGAGATGATCGACCGGACCATCGGTACAGTTCGCACCAAGTGGCAGCCATGAATCAAGATCAACCCAGAGCAGGGGGTAGTCAGCGCCAGAAAACTGGAGGTCAATGGACCCCAAGGAACGATGGGAAGAAAACTTGGACACCGGAGCAAAAGAAGCAATGGCAAGAAAGGAAAGACCGTCCGAGGTATACTTACGAGTCGATGTTGGACGAGCCGTGTAAGTTTCACACGCCAAATCCGAACAACCCAGCGGGTCATACGACGAGGCAATGCGAGTGGATGCGCAAGATCGAGCAAGGTGGTTCAGGGAATGCTCAGGCACCCCGGAATGATCAGCCTCGGCAGGAGTTACCCCGGCAGCAATTGCTTTCCGGAGCAAACACGCAACAGCTGATGTTGCCTCCCCCTCCGCCGAGGTATGATAACAATGAAAGAAGGGATGCAGTGCATCAAGTAGAAAATCAGCATCAGCTGGATCAGAGGCACCCCGGAAATGAGGGGAGAAACGAGTACAGGGAGCATCACCAGAGCTATTGTGTATTTACCACAGAGGAAACTGATAGAAAAAGCTTGCAGCGTAGGCATATGGAGGTGAATGCGGTAATGCCGGCAGTGACGAGGTACATGCCTTGGTCCGATCAGGAAGTCACTTGGAGCATTAGGGATCACCCAAAGCTCATGCCGAGCCCTGGTTCGTATGCGTTGGTGCTAGATCCTACATTCATTGGGCCTAGCATTAACGTAAGGTTCTCAAAGGTACTGATCGACAACGGCAGTAGCATAAATATCATGTACGCAGACACAATGCGCAAGTTGGGTATCTCGGAGAACATGCTCCAGGCCACGAGGACAACTTTCCATGGCATTGTGCCCGGCATTTCTTGCGAGCCCATAGGCAAGGTCCGGGTCGACGTCTTGTTCGGCACGAGGGACAGTTGCCGAACTGAAAATCTGGAGTTCGAAGTGGTGAACTTAGAAAGCGTGTATCATGCATTGCTCGGAAGGCCAGCGCTAAACAAGTTCATGGCAAGTTTTCATATCAGCTATTTGAAAATGAAATTGCCCGGACCAAATGGAGTAATTACGATAGCTGGGGACTTCCGACGTTCGATGGAGTGTGCGTCGGCCGGATCAAACCTAGCCGAGTCACTTGTGATCGCACAGGAAAAAAGGAAAATTCAAGAGGTGGCTGCGTTGGCTCAGTACGTGCAACCGTATATGCCGGCGCTGAGTAACCCGCATGGAACTATCTCCTTCCAGGCCACGAAAGATACCAAGAAGGTTCCCGTTGATGACATGTTCCTAGAGCACACCGTAACAATTGGTGCCGGGCTAAGTGATAAATAGGAAAGCGAGCTCGTCAGCTTCCTCCGTGAGAATCGGGACATTTTTGCTTGGTCCACACAGGACTTGCAAGGTGTTCCGAGGGAGTTGGCCGAGCACTCTTTAAATGTGAGACCCGGAGCTAAGCCGGTGAAGCAACCTCTCCGCCGCTTCGCCGAAGATAGGAGGAAAGTCATTGGAGATGAGATAGCTCGGTTGCTAGCTGCAGGATTTATCATGGAGGTCCTCTACCCCGATTGGCTGTCTAACCCGGTGCTGGTGGAAAACAAAAAGGATGATCCGAACGTGGCAGTGGTTTGGCGCATGTGTATCGACTACACGAACCTGAACAAGGCGTGTCCGAAAGATCCATTCCCGCTGCCAAGAATAGATCAGGTCATAGACTCAACTGCTGAATGTGAACTGTTGTCATTCATCGATGCTTATTCTGCTTTCCACCAGATACCTCTGAATCCAGATGATCAAATAAAGACTACATTTATTACCCCTTATGGGGCTTATTGCTATCGCACCATGCCGTTTGGTTTACGTAATGCAGGGACAACGTACCAGAGATGTATGCAAAAATGTTTGCATGACCAAATAGGTCAAAATGTACAGGTGTACGTGGATGATGTGGTTATCAAGACCAAGGAAAGAAAAACGCTCCTTGACGATATCAGGCAAACGTTCGCAAACCTAAGGAGGTTCTGGATGAAACTTAATCCGGAAAAATGCACCTTCGGAGTCCCGGCTGGAAAATTGCTCGGCTTTCTAGTTTCCAGCCGAGGTATCGAGGTTAATCCAATCAAAATCCGAGCCATCAAACGAATGGAACTGCCGAAGTGTCTTAACAATGTCCAGAAGTTTACAGGTTGCCTGGCCTCGTTAAGTCGGTTTGTATGTCGGTTGGGAGAGAAAGCTTTACCTCTGTACCAACTCATGAAAAAGTCGGATAAATTCATTTGGACGCCACAGGCTGATGAAGCCTTTACCCACCTAAAGAAAATGTTAGCCACGACACCAGTGCTAGCCTCACCACTATCAAAGGAGCCAATGTTGCTCTATATAGCCGCAACCAACCGGGTTGTAAGTGCAGTGATAGTGGTGGAGTGCGATGAGGAAGGTAAGTCAGTGCAAAGGCCGGTATTGAGTGAAGTGTTGTCAGCCTCAAAGCAAAACTACCCACATTATCAAAAAGTGGCGTATGGCGTGTACATGGCCGCCAAGAAATTGAAGCATTACTTTGAAGAGCATCCCATCCGGGTCATATGTGAAGCCCCTATATCCGAGATAATGAGTAACAAGGATGCAAGCGGCAGAATTGCAAAATGGGCAATTGAGCTAGCTCCTTACGCTCCGCGGTATGACCGGAGAAAAGCCATCAAGTCTCAGGCTGTGGCGGACTTTTTCGTGGACTGGGCCGAGGTACAGTACGAACCACCACTTCCGGATCCGAACTATTGGCGGATGCACTTTGACGGATCAAAAACCAAAACCGGGCTAGGTGCCAGAGTTGTACTCACGTCGCCAAAGGACCAGTTGAAATATGTGCTACAGATCCACTTCACCGCATTGAATAATGTCGCTGAGTATGAAGCACTTGTGCATGGGCTCAAGGTAGCAAAAGAAATTGGTATACGTCAGATCGTATGCTTTGGCGACTCGGATTTGGTGGTGCAGCAAGTGTCCGGCGTGTGGGATGCTCTTGATCCAAACATGGCACTATACAGATTTCACGTACAGAAGATTTCTGGTTACTTTGAGGGATGCGAATTTCATCATATACCCCGGGTGGAAAATGAGGCTGCCGACATGCTGTCGAAGCTCGGGTCAACTAGACAAGCAATTCCGCCGGGTGTAGCATTAGAGCACCTCAAGAAACCATCCATCAGGCCATCCCCGGAGTCCGAGTCAATCTACGTCCCGGAGGACACAGAATCCGAAGCTATGCCCATGGACGTTGACACGGGAAGTGGTGCGCAAAACCCAGAGACTGCTTCGGCAAACCCGGGGACTGCTTCGCAAGACCCGGGGACTGCACAGCGTGGCCCAGTTGAAGTTATGCTGGTGGATCAAATGGAGATAGACGAGGACATGTTCCCTGTGCGGCCAATACTGGCTTGGGCGCTGCCTATATTTCAATTCCTGAAAGATGGAACGTTACCCACTAAGGAGGTGTTGTCCAGGCAAACACAGAGGAGGGAAAAGGCCTACACGATCATCAATTCCGAGTTATACAAAAGAAGTGTGACCAATGTCCTCCAGCGGTGTGTTGACCCGGACGAAGGGCTTGAAATCATCCGAGATATACATCAGGGGGAATGCGGGCATCACGCCTCATCCCGAGCCTTGGTAGCAAAAGCTTTCCGACACGGATTCTACTGGCCAAACGCCTTAGAGCAAGCGGAAGATCTGGTGAGAAAATGTAATGGTTGTCAAAGGTACGCTACAAAGACGCATATGCCAATGTCGGAGCTCAAGACCATCCCAATCACTTGGCCATTTGTCGTATGGTGCTTGGCTATGGTGGGCCCGTTCAAGCTAGCAAGAGGGAACATGACTCACATTCTGGTAATGGTGGACAAGTTTACGAAGTGGATCGAGGTAAAGCCTATAAGAAAATGTGATGGAGCTACGGCCGTAACGTTTCTCCAAGATATCATCTTCAGGTACTGTTATCCACATAGTATCATAACTGATAATGGCACAAATTTTGCGGAAGGAGCATTCGCTCGTTTCTGCCGGGATAAGAGGATTCGGCTTGACGTAGCTTCGGTAGCCCACCCCGCATCGAACGGGCAAGTGGAGAGATCCAACGGATTAGTATTATCCGGGATAAAACCCCGGCTCATTGAGCCGCTGCAAAGATCAGCGGGGTGCTGGATAGAAGAACTACCAGCGGTACTGTGGAGTTTAAGAACAACTCCGAATCGATCAACAGGCTATACGCCGTTTTTTCTCGTATATGGGGCAGAAGCTGTATTACCAGCCGACATAGAGCATGATTCGCCTAGAGTCACCTAATAC
This sequence comes from Avena eriantha, assembly GCA_910589775.1. Classification (NCBI taxonomy): domain Eukaryota; kingdom Viridiplantae; phylum Streptophyta; class Magnoliopsida; order Poales; family Poaceae; genus Avena; species Avena eriantha. Next base: position 125,046,518 of record OU342746.1, read on the forward strand.
ACAGAAGTCGAAGTGCAAGAAGCCCGGCAAAATGATGTTGATCTGCTGGAAGAAGCGAGAGAATTGGCACTGTCCAGATCTGCCATATATCAGCAAAATCTCCGACGCTATCATAGCCGGAAAGTGTGCCCCCGGGTCTTCCGGGAAGGCGATCTGGTGCTCCGGTTGGTACAACATACTGCTGGAATGCATAAATTATCCCCCCCCATGGGAAGGGCCATTCATCATGAGCAAAGCATTGCGCAATGATTCTTACTATCTTATAGATGCAAAGCCACAGGAAAAGAACAAGGCGGACAGGTCCGGTGAGGAATCTAAACGTCCATGGAATGTAGCTCTCCTTCGTCCTTTCTACGCTTAGCGAAGAAGTGTATGTATCCGGCTTATCTCATATGTCAGTATGTATGTTGGCAATGAGCTTATCAATGAAATGTGGGCACCTCGAGCAGTAACTCGGGGACTGCCTTAATAATTTTTGTTGTCTTTTTTTATTTGTGCGTCGGCTGGAATAGGTTATTCTACTTAGCTCGGATTAGTAGTGTGTGAGCACCAAAAACCCAACTCTTCGACTTGCTGCTGTCCAACAAGAATTGGCTTCATGGCAAGCAAGAGAACAAGTTTGGAATTGCGTAGCACATGAAAAACGACTAAGGAAAAGAATTTATTCGAGCCGACGTTTGTTTTCTGGACTAACTCCGTATTTATTTTTGAGCTAAGTCTAAAAGTTTCCTAGTATTGTTAAGACAATTTTTCAGGCTCGGACTCGTAAGTTGTAAAACCGAATCAAGGTAGACACGATCCGAGCCAAAAGATTGAACGAACAAGAAAAAGAAACTCGGGGACTACGCCCAAGTTAATCCGGCATAAGTACTCAGTAGCAAAATATCACATGTATTTGGAATACAATTCCACCCGGCATACCGGGGATCTCATGAATTTTCAAGTGTTTTTACTTAGGAGCAGCAGAAGGAAGTTCGGCATCATCATCGCCCTCTTCGATATCCGAGGCAGTGTCCTCCTCGTCCTCACCCGAGTCATCTTCAATGTTCTCAACTTCCTCTTCGCCTGCGACTTCCAGGAAGCTCGGACCCTCAGTCCATTCATGAATGGGGGCATATTCAATGAGGTTGTGGGCGCAAGCCTGGCACCGAGCTACCCACTCCGGGTCATATGTCCATTTGGACCCGGTGCGCAGCCGTGTGAGGAGGCTGAGATCTATCTTTTCGTACCACGTCAAAACGTGGTGAAGGACGGTATTGGTAGCAGCGCAGCCAGCGGATTCTCGCCAGAGGTCGAGCTGGGTCTCAACTTCCGAAAGCCTTTCAGCGAGCTGCGTGACTCTCTCTGGAGCGTCATCGGCGAGCCAGAAGGCGTTGAAGACCCGGACTGAAACATCGAGGAGGTCCCTGCCGTAGTTCTTGATAATTTCCACGCGAGATGACAGGCTGACCAACAGGTCCTCCATGTCAAAGGGAATGCTCTCACCTCAGCAGTGACCGGGGTACCTCTTTCTCGGCGGAAATTGGCAAAGCAGCACTTGCAATGGCAGTACCCTCTAGAAAGTGGCCTGGGAAACAAGGCAAAGGACAAATTTGAGAAAATAAGACATATGAAATAACCCGGAGAAGTAAGGCGGATAAAGGAAGAGAAGTTACGAGAGATGTGACTGTGAATCCGGGTCAACTCCTTGATGCAAGCATCACGCCTTTTCCGAAGTTTGACCTCGGCTTCCTGAAGAAGCTCACGATTCTTAGCACTTTGGAGTTTGAGGCGCTCGCATTCTTTGGTGTAATCCTGGCCAACCCTTTTCAGCTCGGTTTGGTGCTGCGCTTTCATCTTAGCCATTTCAGCTTTGAGCTTGGCTATGTCATCATCTTTGGTCCGGAGGAGGGCGAGCTCTTCGTCTTTCTTCTTCAGCTCGGCTTGGTGCTATCCTGCTTGTTCGAGAAAATGCAGCATCATGTCAGGCACATGTACACTTTCTTCAAGCAATGCTGAAACCGTGTGTTGGCCCGGTAGAGCCGAGGTATGAATGTTTGCCGAGCCAAGGAGGTAAAATGATGAGAAGCACAGTATGAATAGACAAGAAGGACGTACCCTTGATCTGCTCCAAATTCTTTCGCATTATTTTGTTTTCACCTTCCACCCCAGCTGCGGAAACCGAACAATCAGATTAGTTTGGCAAGTGAAGTGGAAGAAAAATGAGGAAAGGAATGAGAAAGAAATTTACCCCTTTTCTCGTACTCAGCAATGAGTGCAACCTGTTTCGTGCAAAGGATTTTGTGCGTATCCAACAAGCGCTGGAATTCGGCACTTCGGCGGTTGGTGGTCACCTAAAAAGATACAGAAACTTAAGTCAGCCTAGTGCATGTTCGAAGTGTACTAAAATCCGGGCCAAGTGGAACTTAACCCGGCTCTAGGTGTGTGCATGTTCGAAGTGTACTAAAATCCGGGCCAAGTGGAACTTAACCCGGCTCTAGGTGTGTGCATGTTTGAAGTGTACTAAAATATGGGCCAAGTGGAACTTAACCCGGCTCTAGGTGTGTGCATGTTCGAAGTTATCATGGAGCTACGTTAGTTCTATAAAAGAGCGTCCGGCCGAGTAACAAGTTACTCCCCCGGAGGCTCGGGGACTAATGGTTATTATCTACAATTTGCAAAGGAGAAACGGCGTACCTCCATCATCCGTCCAGTGAGGTTAATGGACTTAGTGGCGGTATTCACTTGACCAGATTCGTGGATCACCTCGGCCTTGTTCCAGTTCATGACGAACTCCATCAGGCTTGGGGGGTACCATTCACCTGTGGGCATATGTGGCATCACCAAACCTTTAGCATGTGCCTCCTTCCTCTCCACCAAGGCAAGGGCGGGGCTGGTGTGCAGAACCAACTGCTGAGCTTCGGTTGGCTCGGTAGGCGCCTCCTTTGCCGCTGGTGTCTTCTTGGGGAGCATAGACTCAAGGGTACGTTGCCTAGGCTCGGCAGTGCTAGGCTTGGCAGCGTCTTGAGTCTTCTTGCCCTTGGCTTGCTGGGAAGAAGAAGCCGTAGCAGCGGTTTTCCCCTGCTGAGGTTGAGAGGACTCGGAAGATGCAGAGGAACTGGGCGCTGGTACTTTCGTTGCTAGACTTGGTGCCGGCGCTGATGTTTTCGCTGCCGGGGTTGGTGCTGCTGCCGAGGTTGGAGTTGGTGCTGTTTTGGCTGCTGGTACTGGAACAGATGCTGAAGTCGAGGCAGCTTTAGTGGCTGCTGGTTGTGGCGTTGCCGAGGTAGTGGCTGCTGTTGTTCTGGCTAGGCCAGTTCCCCCCGCCCTAGGATGATCCGGAGCGGCCGCAGAGCTTTCCGGAATGGGGCTCAGCGGACGTGACTCGTCGTCGTGACGGGGTGAAGGGCTGGCCCGGAGAGGCGATGAGATACTGGATCCACTCTGAGGGACCTCTACCGGAGCCCTGTGAAATCAGGTTGCGTCAGAAGGAAAATTACGACGAAGTAAGGAAGAGCGAGTTACAGAAGAAAGAAGGACTTACGCATCCGAGGTTTCGGCTGCTCTAGGTTTCCGAGCCCTTCGTGCTGGGGCCTTCTTTCGCCTTTTAACGGGCTGGGAAGGTCCGGAGGAAGAGCTTGTGGAGGCCGCGTGTTTTTTCTTCGGCGCCACCGGAACTGGCTCGCCTGTGGCGAGGGGGGGATCCTCGTGGATATGACCACCGGAGTGAGCTGATGGCGGAAAAGCAAAAGAAAGGGGGACAGCCTCAAAGGGTTCAATTATCTCGATATCCGTGTAATCTTCATCATCGGGCCAATCTCTAGCAGAAGAGAAGTTACCCGTGGGTCGTTTCGTGGCGTCGTTCATGGGGAGAAACATCTCTTAGTCTGGCTCCTCCACGTCCGAAGTCTCCCGGTCCGGTGCCCACTTAAGGGTCAGATCCGTGCCGTCCTCGAGCGTCTGCTGAAGGAATAGCTGAGGAAAAGAGTAAACAAACGAGTCAAAAATACAACAATAACAGACAAGTGATTAGTCCGGGGTAAGTTTACAACATGGAACTTACCATGGGAGGAAGCTGGTCATGGCAGAAATGCTCGATCCCCCAAGTCTAGTCAGAGGAGAAGTCCTTGTGAGTGGTGAAGAGAGCCTTAACCCGGCGAAAGATCTCCGTGTTGTTCAGTTCGAAAGATGAAGTCCGGTTGGGATCGCGGCCGTAGCTCATATGGCACACCTTGTGGGTGCGCTTTTGGAGAGGGGAGATTTGGTTGCGCACGAAAGTGATCATCGCATCCTCGTTGCGCAACCCGAGCTCCTTCAGCTCCGCGAATCGCTTATTCACTTGGTTGGCCAGGGCCGTAGGTTTCCTCGGAACGGCGTCCCACAGATCTGTGTTCGGCGGACCCGGGGTATAGGGAAACAACCGGATCAAATCTTCGGTGCCTGTGTTCCGGATGTAAAAGAACGTCTGGGCCCAACCTTTGCAGGATTCTAGCCCTGTGACCGGGGGAAAACAGAGAACCTCGGGGTGAGATGGAGGCCGCTCCGAACTGAGTGAGCCGCTTGTCCTCCGGATTAGTGTGAATGTAGGGAATAACGTTGCGGCGAAGGGCGAAAAACCAGATCCACAACTCCTTTGTGGGCCATAATCCGGCATAGCCTTCAATCGTAGAAGCGAAGGCAGAGAGAAGTAATGGCATTGGCTGGAAGATGGTGCGGCTGGAGATGGTAGGTGCTGAGCCAATCATGGAAGAAATCACTCACCGGGAGTCCGAAGCCCCGTTGAAAGTGAGACAGGAACACAACGAACTCCCCGGGTTTTGGCGAGGGAGCTAGCTCGGCGGAGGCGAGGCGAGCGGCGACGCCGGCGGGGATGCGTCTGGTCCGGTAGAGCTAGTCCAGATCGTCCTGGCAGACCCAGGAGCCGACCCATGCGCCGCGGTCCGCAGCGGCGGCGTCCTCCTCCATCTCCTGCTCAGCAATGGCGAGCTCTTCTTCCGCCATCTGCTCCTCAAAGCCCTCGCTGGCGCTAGAGGCGGCGGGAGACAGTGGCTTGGATTGGCGAGGACCCGTAGCGGGGGATTGGCGTCGCAGTGATGGAGACGCATAGGTGAAACGGAGAAGTGCGGCGGCGACGCTGTTTTTTGGCAGTGCTGGCGGCGGTGCAGTCGCGAGGAAGACGAAGGGGAATAGCAGCGGGCAGAGGCGTGCGGAGGGGGAAAATCCTAAGGAACGCACCCCTCTGCTATTTAACCGCCCCCATCAGAGGTGAGTGGGATCGCACCCTGTGGACCGGCCACACCCTGTGGACGTGTATTATCCATCCGGACCAATCAGTGAGGAGCCACACGGAAGGCCACAGGGCGGACAGAATCCTACGACATGACGCACTGATGCGGTAAACGAGGGGGCAGGCGTGACGTGACCCGCGCATAGTGATAACTGACAATTACTGCGGCGGTTACTGTACCGTCCCTTAAAATAAGACAACATAATGATTACCCTTCACATGGGCTAGCGTACGAGAGAAGGAAGTAAGACCCGGATAGAGATGTGGTAACCCGGCCGGCAAGTGAAAACTTGCAATGTGCGAAGGGAACGTAAATCCAAGCCGTCCGGGGTACAGAGGTAACTCGGCAAAAAACCACAGGAGCACAAGATGGAACCTGGTGTGGCCTTAGCGGCCAAGGCGGCTAAGACCGCACCAGCTTCGGGGACTAACGTTGGGGGGATACCCCCAACATTAGTCGTGGTATAAAGGCCGAGTTAGCCGAGGTTCGGCAAGGCCAAAGCAGATGCTGGCCGGGTCACCTCAAGGCAGGCCGAATCACGGGGTAATTCGGACCTAGGGGCGTTCGCCTTACTAGCCCTCATCCGACTTAAGCGGTAAGTCGGAAGCGTATGTCTAACCTGTATGCAGGAAAAGGGTGTGGCCGGATGAACCATCGTCCGGGTCGCAGCAACCTTCTAGGAGAAGGAAGGAATCTCGCTGGTCAAAAGGAGCCCCGGTACGCACTGCCTGAGCGAAGCGAGCAAGGACAGGACCACCGGGGCGTGGCCGACAAGCGTGACGACGCCCGTGTCAGCTGACGAGGGCGCCGTAGTGGCTCACGTAGCTAAAGCATAGCTGACGCGGGGGAAAAAGCACCCCGGTCGGCTTACCACTTTGGGAGGAGGCATATTCTTAGGAATATGCCTCCACGTATGCCCTACGCAGAAACCGAGCCTCCCCTATAAAAGGGGGGCAAAGGCTTCAGTAGAGGGGGTTGGCTGTTTATTCTCTGGACAATTCGGTTAAGGTCTAGGGTTTTCAGGTGAGATCTGTGGGTGAGAGTAAGAGAGCTTATTCTTCCTCCTCTCGCCAATACAGCTCTAGGAGCACTTGTAACCTTGGAAAGAAATAAATACAAGTTCTTGTGTGGAGAATCACTTCATTATCCCTCCCTGGATTCCCCTAGCGTGTATTAGTCCCCACCTTCAGCCTATACATGGCATCTGCCGTGACACCACCACGACACCTTGTAAGCATCCGCAAGTACAAGAAAGTAATTAAGGTAGAAACCTAACCATAGCTTTAAACTCTAAGACCCTGACGTGCCTTGTGCAAAGGTTTCCTAATGGGGGTTCAGGTTTCTGTCACTCCAGCAACCCCTACAATTAGTAGTCAAATACACAATGCATTCCCCTAGGCCCATAAAGGTGAAGTGTCATGTAGTCGACGTTCACATGAGACCACTAGAAGAAATACACCACAACTTAAATATCAAACCATTGAATCTTTCTCAATACAACTCCACTACTAACAACATGACTTCTCCCATGTCCTCAAGAACTAAACGAACTACCCACAAGACATCATATGGATCAAGATCAGAGATGATATAATGATATGTAACAATCTGAACATAAACGATAATTCAATGGTTCACTCAATGGCATCAACTACAAGGAGTAATCAACACCGGGAAAGTTTCCCCTAAGAACTATGCAAGATTCAACCCAATTGTTACAGCGGTAAGAAGTGGTGATGATGGTGATGGTGGTGATGATGATGATCCTGATGAAGTCCATCTTGATGGTGGTGCTGATGGCGACGATCCCCCCTCTCTGGGAAGGAATTCCACCCGTAGAATTTTGTCTCCCGGAGAGATCTTTCTCTCTTGGTGTTTTCCGCCCCGCAGAGGCGGCGGAATCTTTCTGTGTTCACTCCCCAGGTATTAGGGTTTCGAGGGGATAATATACGCCAGAGGGAAGAGCCTGGAGTGGGCAAGGGTGGCCACACCACCTGCTGGCGCGGCCTAGGGTTGCCCCCGCCAGGGGGTGGTGTGGCCCCCTGTGGCCCATCTCCACTCCCCCTTCTGGCAATCTTCGTCTTCTGGAAAAATAGAATTTTCCATGTATTTTCCCGAATTTTCTGGTCTTCGCGAATTTTGCCTCCAAACAGCACCTTTTCCATAAGAATCCTGACTGCAGCGGTCCATGCTCCAAAAGTCATCAACCATGCAAAAATAGACGAAATAACATAAGTATCATCTCTTAATATGAAATATATCAATGAATAATACTAAATTATGATATAGAATAGTGATGCAAAATGGACATACCATGACCCCACGCTCGACTCAACAATATGGATCGATACGGTCCTCATGGAGATGGGGCTCGCCGGTTACACAGACCTACTCGCTGCTCTCTACCTACTGCTAATGACGGAGGGAGCGACTCGTAAATGGATCAACACCCTCCCCGAGAACAACATCGACTTGTGGGAGGAGATGTGGGAAGCCTTCATCATGCACTTCGAGGGTTCCTACACACATGCCACCACCATCAAGGACATAGAACGCTGCATCCAGGGGACATGCGAGTCGACCCGCCACTAGGTCCAGCTCTAGCAGGACTTGTGGATCAATGCCTCTAGCATCCACCCGGACACCGCGAACCACTGCTTCAAGAACATGTGCCGATACGAACCTCTAGTTGCCAAGATCAAGAGGGTTTATCAGACGCTCAAAACATCCCCAACCTCTTAGAGATCGCTAAGCGCTACGTAGAGGAAGATCCAAACCAAGACTTGGACGACGAGTTGAGTGCAAGACGCCGCTTCGGAGGCCATGACACCAGCAGGCACCGCGCGCTACGCTACAACAAGAGCACCGCGAGGCCAAAATTTGACCCCACAGCGCTCCTCAACCAACCATGTGTCTACCACAGCAAGGAAGGGAAGCCTACCACCCATACCACCACTGACTACCACTCTCTCAAAGAGATCGAGAAGGCAAGGTGCGCCAGGGAGGGACCCAACAATGAGCCGCCGAGATAAAATGGCAATGTCGGCGCGTTCGGCAGCACGGCCGGCTCGCTACACACCTTCACCAGCATAGGCATGAAGCATGAGAAGAAAGTACTCGCACGCATAGTCTCCGTAAATGTGGTGACCCAAATTGATGTCCCATGCTACCTCAACTGGTCGAAGATGAAGGGTTCCGTAGCAGAAATAAAAAAATTCCTACATTGGAACTCCCTAACGCCCAAGATCTATCTATGTAGTAATGCAGCAATGACTAGCGCATATAGAATACATACCCTTGTAGATCGTACGCGGTTAACGTTCCGAGGGGAACATGGATGAAGTAGTCGAATCCGTGGCCGACCTCAAGGTCGCAAAGCTCCTCGCGGGTTACCCCTTGCTCCTTCTTCATTGTGCAGCAGCTCCGACTCACGACATCCAAGGTGCCTCAAGTGAGGCCCCTCGTGGTTTCGTACACATACGGTGTATGATGACGACCTACGACTCCTTGATCCCTACCGGGAGTGCGAAAATAGATCTCCGTCTTGGAATCCCTGCAGCGCAATGGCGTGCTGCAGGTGCGTCATCTCTTGCGCGAACAGTCCGTTCTTGGGACCGTGCCAATGCGTGGAGACAACTATGGAGAGAGAGGGATGAATTCTCTAAGGAAAATGCCTTTGAGAACATCTCAAATTGTGTATTTTAATCCTACCCATGGACACCCCTTTATATAGGGTAAGGGATGTGCCTTTCTCAAAGGCTAAGCCATATGGGACTAATAGCTAAAAGAAAATATCAGGAATTTCGGGTTAGAGCCGAATGGGATAAAACCATTCATCCCAACCCAGCACCAGGCGGCGCCCAAGCGACCCCGGGTGGGCCGGCTAGCGCCAGCGGCCTACCAGCCACGCAGCCCGGGTGGGATGGCCACCAACCTATGGCCTGCCAGGCACAACAGCCCTGCCGGGGCCTCGCTTGTGCGCTCGTCCCACCAAGTGGCGAGCGGCAGCAGCTCTTGCCCGGGTGGGCCACAGCAGTGCAGCCTGGCTCGCCTGCCCGCCAGCAACCCTACGCGGCGCGCGGTTATTCGCCGCCCGCGCAGACAGCTATCCATCAGCGCCCACCCTAAGTGGGCCACCTGGCCCATAGCGGTAGTAGCTATCCTTTTTCCTCTTTTTTCCAACAGCTTTTCTTCTAGGCCTTTTCCCTCCGGGATTTTTCTAATATCAAGGTTGCTTTTATAAAACTTAATTTAAATATTATTTAGAATATATTAATTCATAATTAACATATAATAAATGTATATTCAAATTCCCATTTATCGGAAAACACTTTCCTGATCGTCTCCTTTATTCTTTCTTCGAACAACTTCGGATCTCTCCGTGGAACAATTCCGGCTTTCTCTTTCTCTACAGTGATTCCAACTTACAAAGGATCTCTAGCTCATCGTACCCTTAAGTGTATTTCCCCATGGCTCAGGAATGGCACATACATGATCTCCATCAATGATCAATAGCGGGACCGGGATACCCATAATGACCCCTGTGCATTCCACTCTGAAAATATCGTTTCAACCGTAAAGAGTCGTTTCCCATTCACTTTGCCATTTGATACCTAGTTCACCCAATATTTGATCTACGGTATCTCCATACCTTCGTTCGATCTCGTTACCGATGAACTTGTTTTCTCGTTTTCGTGTCGTTGCATTTCGTGACCCAGTCACACGCTTGCAAGCTTCGTTAATGTAACGTCACCAAGATGGCCACATATGTATCTATCCTTTACATGGATTGGCAAATCCTGGTCTTGATATGTACTCCTCAACGTGCCCCTTTGGAAAACCTGAGTAGCACCTTTTTGATCACCCAGTCATGTTATGATACATGTTAACCATCTAAGCTCCCTCTAGAATAGTGATGTGCATTATCTCACAGTCTAAGGATCAGGTTGCGAGGTTTCCTTAATTTATCATTAATGGTGAACTTTGTAACTATATCTCATTAAGATACAACTGGTTGGGTTGTTTATCTATCACATCGTTCAACTAATGACGTGACATCATTGTCAATTAGCATAAATGCCCATGATCTTGAAACCCTAGATCATCCTCATCACCAATGAACTAGTTCGCTAGATGTAACTAGTGACTTGGTTTGTTTACATACCACACGTGTATTAACGTTTCATATTAATACAGTTATAGCATAGTATGAAACTATTATAAACTAATTGAGATATGACAATAAAAACCTATTTATTATTTTCCTATAGGGCATATCTCCTTCATTCTCCCACTTGCACTAGAGTACAAATAATCTAGCTCACATTTTACTCGACGTAAACCATATAAAATATGAGTTTATAGATCACGCATGCTCACGGGAAATGTCCTGTCCATGTTCTTTTTACCAGATCATTATGTCTTTTGCAAATCATTAATGTCTTCCTAATTTTGACATTCACACCGTTATATTATAATGGGTTGAAGTATTCGTTTGGTGACAAAGTGAGACTTTGTTTCTAGTGTATATAATGATGGTCATTTTCACTGTTGTCATCAAAACTTCGAAACACACTTTGCAATCCTTTGTGTATATATGACAGTTATGGCAGCAGAACTGGGCTGGTTTCCAGGATCCTACATTGACTTTAGATCAACCTCAGGGGCTTTCTCATGGGCATTGTGCCCTGAGACACATCATTCTATGTTAAAGACGAACTAGTCCCGCCATAACAATATACATCACATCAGATGGAGCCTTTATAGTTCTATATCTATGTAGATCCTAGTGCGTGAAATGAAACTATGACACTTACTTTGCTTTTTGCCATTTAAGTACAAACTTAATTCTAGTTCAGTGATTAACTCAGGAATCACTTCAAGACATATTCTTACAGTTAAGAGCGTGTCCTTCCAACCATATCCTCGGGTGACATTACATCGAGCATACAACATGGTTGTATGGAAGAACCTATGGCTGGGGCATAGGAGATGCAACACATCTCTTTCTTTCTTTTAACCATAGTTGCAATACTAACTCAATTCTTCACATAGTAAGAAATTATTTCTTACCTTGTTCCATTCTGAACTTCTTTAGAATCTTACTTAGGACATTCTGAACATCTTTTAGAATCAAGTCCAGGAAGCATTCGACATTTGATTTTTATTAAACTTACCAATCTATCTCGATATATCTCATTGTTAAAAACTTCAACTTCATTCTTATGTATCTAGTTAAATGTTATTAACACCAATCACATCATTCACATATGTCGTCCACATATCCTAGAATGATTTCACGCTCCCACTCAAACATGGCATTCATATTTGAGATCCAGGGATTTAACTTAGCTCCCACTCAAAATATGTCAGCTACATATTATGATTTAGCCAAGCTGATTTGCTCCCACTCAAATCCAGGTCCTATCGATAATCTTGGACTTTCCAAAATTCTTTGATTACCATCAAATCAAGAATCCCACTAACGAGATTTCAATGACCATTCATTTCTCGCACTTAGGTCCATCACGCTTCTTTATATTTCGTAGGTATGTCTTGTTCAAAACATAACAAGTGAATCAACAATATAATTCCACAAACTTGTAGAATATATAGTTGAATCCTACTTTCTTTAGTAAAAGTATTTACTTGAAACTTTCTGATAATTATCATTAGTTTATCCTCTATATGTAGAGTTCGGTTTCATGAAACAAATTTTGCTGCGCCACTCAACAATTCGGAGGTAAGGTCAAATACCTTGTTTTTGATCTTTTACTTTCTTCCACCTGTATCTTCATCAATACACGTTAACTTTGGATAACAGCAGGTTTGCCCCTTTGTGGAAGATCCATTCATAGCTTCCTAAGAATGCTCTACAAAGACTTGTTTATTCGCCATGACTTCGACTTATCGAAATCTCCAGAAACTCGAACGTGCCATAACGCTTATGGTGTTGTTTCCATGAATCTTTAGATGTTCCTTTGTATTTCAAACGAGTGTTTGCTTGTTTTGATCTCTCACTCTAAACGACAACTATAACCCCGATAAGATATAATATTACATCATATGTATCTAATATGAAATGATTATGATGTTCAGACATTTCAACACAGTTTGAAATTGTCCAATCATCATCATTTGTGAAACATCTTTCACAAGTCCTTTTATGCTAAAATTAACTTAAATACTTTAGTCATGTCGATCAAATCGAAGAGACTTTATATTTCTGTTCAATATCCATCTTTGTTGTGAACTAATTTGAACAATTCAAATCATTTCAAACTTATGTTTCATTAGTAAATACGCTTATTCACTTAAGTCCACGATTAACTAATGATTTCCACTACTTGTTGAAAATACGATACATCACTATGTATAAAGTTCAACATTTCTTCGCATATCACTATTTTACCAGAATGCGGAGCTTTAGTCATTCTACCCAACGAGGCATGGTTTTGGAAAGTCTCCAGATTAAACATCTAGGACCCTGATCTTCATTTATAATGAAGAACATGCAATAACCAAAATGACTTAAACTATAGTGTGATTACTAAACTTTGGATATCTTTTAGCGTTCTAATCCTTTATAAATGCTTAAACTATTATCATTAACATAGCAATGAGAATAACTCATTTATAATCATAATGTGACCATAAAGGTATTGTTCATAAAAATAGTACAACTGGCTTGTAACTCGTTCATATGAATAATCGTCTCGCCAATAGAAAGACACACAAACAAGGATTACAAAATTATATTCAAGTCCACTAATCCAAATGATAAACTTTGAGGAAAGGGGTGAAGTTAGTCGTCAACTGTTTTGCTTGCCGTCATCAAGTCATATTGCCTCAAATCCAGCAATTCTCAAGTAGAGCATCTTTTTCTCACAAAGCAGGACAAGTATCAAATACTTTGCAAACTGCAACAGGTTTTGCTAGAACCACATCTATAATTTGTATATCTTACATATACCTTTTTATCCACTCCATTGCAATCAAGCCCTTCTAAGAGTTCTCAACTCTAATGCAAGATCGCTAAGTGATTCTCCAAATATTATCTTTTCATCCATCATGGAGAAAACTCATCCAACGGCTCATATGCTATGTGCCTTATTCTGCAGAATACAAAATGTAGCCCAACTCTCCACCGAATGGAGAATGGCTTATTGGATGATTATGGAGAAAACACAAACTTTGTGGAGTCATCGAATTATCTCCTAATGGTTATTGTATCAAGAAGAGAAGATCACCTTTTACGAGGTTATCCCTCATATGTAGGTATTAATCTATGAAGTTGGATCCATTTGCTAAGTTCCACATCAAACAACAAATTTCCCATAGTCGCAAAGGACCTCAATGGGATAGGCCATGATCTACAAAGATATTTGCAACAAGACATCTAGACTAATTTCATAATATGAGTTTAATTAATAATTGATCTCCCACTAAAATTTTCACCCCCTGGACGATTTTAGTGATCACATGATCCCAATCCTCTACACCTCCCCCGATCATCATGGCCATCAGTGCAGCATCAAAGGTAGACATTTCCTAATGCCAATCACATCATCCATGTGACTCATGCTCGATCTTTCGATCTCTTGTGTTCCGAGGCCATGTCTACACATGCTAGGCTCGCCAAATCTAACTTGTGTATATTCGATGTGCAACATGGCTTACACCCACTATATGCGAACGTAGATATGTCTGATACCCGATCATCATGTCGCTGCCTCATAATGAAGAACTTTCTTGGTGGTGCACACACAAGGGGAACACGATCAATGGAATTAAATAGGGATTATCTTATTTGCTACTGTTGAGTATCTAATACTAGCACACAATAAGATGTAAAATAGGTATCAACATCATATGTATATTGTGATATGATATGGTCCTTCTTCTTGCGCCTTGATCTCCATCGAGCGCTCTGGCATGATCTCCATCTTGCCCCTAGTTTGACGCCAAGTTCACGACACCATCACCCGGTCATCCATCGGAATGATGACTACTACTATACTAGTTAGTAATAGAAAAGTAAACTAATTTACCTTCGTAACGACCAATACCATATCATAACACATGCCCTCCTACAAAACAAAGTTACACCCCTCTACTTTATATTTTGCAAGTTATACGTGGTTGTTAGGGCTTTTGTAATAGAACCATTTCTAAACTACGAACTTTCCAACCACAACATGGATCCAGCAGTTGTCTCTACTACACCCACTTCGGGGCCCTCCGCTATAAATGCTATATCAACTATTAAATGAGAGACAGACACCCTCTAGCCACGTATACGGTGCACGCCGTATGTTGAGCGTGGAACTAGTCTCACGTACGAATACACGTAAGGTCGGTCCAGGCCGCTTCATCAAACAATACTATGATATAAACAAGTACATGTTAGAGGGTAACAACTAAGGGATCAATGCCTGCACAATACTTATGCGTACTGGCTGTATAACAATCCTACGCATAGATCGGCTTTGATACCACTGAAGGGTTCCGTAGAAGAAAACAAAAAATTCCTACATTGGAACTCCCTAACGCCTAAGATCTATTTATGTAGTAATGCAGCAACGACCGGAGCATATAGAATACATACCCTTGTAGACCGTACATGGTTAACTTTTTGAGGGGAACGTGGCCGAACTAGTCGAACCCTTGGCCGACCTCAAGATCGCGAAGCTCCTCGCAGGTCACCCCTTGCTCCTTCTTCATCATGCAACAGCTCCGGCTCACGACATCCCAGGTGCCTCAAGTGAGGCCCCTCGTGGTTTCGTACACATACGGTGTACGATGACGACCTCCGACTCCTTGATCCCTGCCGGGAGTGCGGAAGTAGATCTACGGCCTGGAATCCCTGCAGCGCAACGGCGTGATGTAGGTGCGTCGTCTCTTGCGTGAACAATCCTTTCTTGGGACCATGCCAATGCGTGGAGACAACTATGGATAGAGAGAGGGAGGAATTCTTTAAGGAAAATGCCTTAGAGAACATCTCAAATTGTGTGTTTTAATCCCACCCATGGACAACCCTTTATATAGGCTAAGGGGGTGTGTCTTTCTCAAAGTCTAAGCCATGTGGGACTAATAACTAAAACAAAATATCAGGAATTTCGGGTTACAGCCGAATGGGCTAAAACCATTCAGCCCAACCCAGCACCAAGCGGCGGCCAGGCGGCAGCCAAGGCGACCCCGGGTGGGCCGGCCAGCGCCAGCGGCCTTCCAGCCCAGGTGGGCCGGCCACCAGCCTGTGGCCTACCAGGCCCAGCAGCCCTTCCTGGCCTTGCTTGCGCGCTCGGCCCACCAAGTGGCGAGCGGCAGTGGCTGTTGCCCGGGTGGGCCAACGCGGCGCGGCCTAGATCGCCTGCCCGCCAGGGACCCCGCGCGGCGCGTGGTTATCCACCGCCCGCAGGGCCAGCTGTTCGTCAGCGCCTGCCATAAGTGGGCCGCCTAGCCCATAGCAGCAGTAGCTGTCATTTTTCCTCTTTTTTCCAACAGCTTTTCTTCTAGGCCTTTTCCCTTCGTAATTTGGCCTAATATCAAGGTTGCTTTTATAAATCTTAATTTAAATATTATTTTGAATATATTAATTCATAATTAACATACAATAAATGTATATTCAAATTCCAATTTATCGAAAAACACTTTTCCGGTCTTTTCCTTTATTCTTTCTCCGAACAACTTCGGATCTCTCCGTGGAACAATTCCGGCTTTCTCTTTCTCTATAGTGATTCCAACTTAGAGAGGATCTCTAGCTCATCGTACCCTTAAGTGTATTTCCCCACGGCTTGAGAATAGCACACACATGATCTCCATCAATGATCAATAGCGGGACCGGGATGCCCATAATGACCCCTGTGCATTCCACGATGAAAATGTCGTTTCAACTGTAAACAATCATTTCTCATTCCCTTTGCCATTTGATACCTAGTTCACCCGATATTTGATCTATGGTATCTCCATACCTTCGTTCAATCTCGTTACCGATGAACTTGTTTTCTCATTTTCGTGTTGTTGCATTTCGTGACCTAGTTACACGCTTGCAAGCTTCGTTAATGCAACATCACCGAGATGGCCACATATGTATTTATCTGTTACATGGATTGGCAAATCCTAGTCTTGATATGTACTCCTCTATGCGCCCCTTTGGGAAACCTGAGTAGCACCTTTTTGATCACCCAGTCATGTTATGATACATGTTAACCATCTAAGCTCCCTCTAGAACGGTGATTTGCATTATCTCACAGTCTAAGGATCATGTTGCGAGGTTTCCTTAGTTTATCATTAATGGTGAACTTTGTAACTAGATCTCATTAAGATACAACTGGATGGGTTGTTTGTCTATCACATGATTCAACTAATGATGTGACCTCATTGTCAATTGGCATAAATACCCATGATCTCAAAACCCTAGGTCACCCTCATGACTAATGAACTAGTTCGCTAGAGGTAACTAGAGACTTGGTTTGTTTACATACCACACATGTGTTAATGTTTCGTATTAATATAGTTATAGTACAGTATGAAACTATTATAAACTAATTGAGATATGAAAATAAAAACCTATTTATTATTTGCTTCTAGGGCATATCTCCTTCAGGAGCACCCTATCACCTAGAGCCGCGAGGACCACACGCCCAGGATCGAGTACCCAGGGCGATTCTCCCTGGCCTTCAAGACCAAACTGGCTGACTACTAGCTCCCCAAGACCCTAATGGACGGGGGAAGGTCCATCAACATCATGTACCTAGACACATTTCGGCGACTGCAACTCCCGCCCGCAGTTGATGGTCGAATCGACCCTCTACACCTTCCACAGCATCATTTCGGGCCGGAAGGCATAGCCAATCGGCAAGGTGATGATGTCAGTCACCATCAACATCCCCACCATCTTTTGCACGGATCGAACCATCTTTGAGCTGGTGAACTTCCACAGCCCATACCACTGCATGCTGGGACGGCAGGCATTCGCAAAATTCGTGGTGGCCCCCACTACGCCTACAACATGATGAATCTCCTAGACCTGCGCGGAATCATCACCATACACGGTGACCCCTACATGGCCCTTGAGTGCAAGGACAACGGTGACAGGCTCATCGATGCGGTCGTCCCTAAAGAGGCGAACCACGCTGATGAACTCGCCAAATATGCGAGTGGCGTCCACAAGGACGACCCAACGATCCTGAAGAAGCCCACCATGGCAAGCTCCGCACCAGCAGTCTTCGAGGCCTCTACGAACACCCGAACCATTAAGCTCGCCCCTGGCGACTCAAGCCATAAGATCACCATGCGACCCAATATGAGCCCCACATAGGAAAGTGCACTCATCGAGTTCCTCCATGAGAATCACGAGATCTTCACATGGAAGCCATACAACATGCCCGGTGTCCCGAGGGAACTCGCTTAGCACAAACTAGACGCCGACCCTAAGGCGTGACCTGTCAAGCAACCAATGTGGCCCTTCAATGAAAAGCACTACCGCGCAATCGCCGAAGAGGTGCAACGGCTACATGCCATTAGGTTCATTCAACCCATCAAGTATTCCAAGTGGCTGGCAAACCTAATCTTAGTACTAAAGAAGAACAACACCTAGAGGATGTGTATCGACTAAACCAACCTCAATAGCGCCTGCCCAAAGGAGGAATTCGTACTCCTGTGAATCAACCAAATAATCGACTCGTCCGCGTGATCCAAGTCGATGTGCTTCCTTGACACGTACTCCGGCTACAACCAGATCAATATGGCTTTCGAGGACGAGGAGAAAATGACTTTTATCACTCCATTTGAAGACATCTGCTACATTGCCATGACATTCATCCTCAAGAACACCAGGGCGACCTACCAACGGTGCATGTAGGAGTACCTAGAGAGTCAAATTAGCCGCAACATCCATGTCTACATTGACGACATGGTGGTGAAGTCGACTCGCCAGAGCGACCTGGTCGCCTACTTGGCTGAGAAATTCACGAATCCGCGGAAGTACAACATCAAGCTCAACCCGGAAAAATGCACGTTTGGCATGCCCACCAAGAAAATCCTCAGGTACGTCGTCTCCAAGCAAGGCATCAAGGCAAACCCCACCAAGCTCAACACCATCGCGTGACTTGGAAAGCCCGAATGCATGCGTGACATGCAAAAGCTAGCAAGGCGAGTGGCAGCTCTAAGGTGCTTCCTTCTCCGACTCGGCGAGAAGGTAATTCCTCTCTACCACCTCCTCTACAAGTCGCCCATGTTTGAGTGGACCAGCGAGGCTGACAGCGCACTCACCATGCCAAAGGAGTTCCTACTCATGGCATCGATGCTCGCTGTGCCCACTGACAAGGAACCGATTCTCATGTACGTTTCCGCCACCAATCGAGTTGTCAACACCGTCATGGTCATGGAACGACAGGAGGAAGACAAGGAACGCCCCACCTAGTGGCTGGTGTACTATCTCAGCAAGGTACTCATCGACTCCAATCAGCGCTACCCACTGTACCAAAAACTCGTATATGTCATGTTCCGAGCACAGCGACGACTCCCGCATTACTTCAAAGTGCACCCGATCACCTCCACCCTGCTGCAAGATATCATCCGCAATTGCGACGCAAACCGGGTGGGTCGTCGAAATCGGCGTCCACAATATCATGTACGAGCCATAGAGGGCCATCAAGTCACAAACCCTAGCCAACTGGGAAGAGGCATAGCATCCCAAGATGCTGCCACACCAACACTGTTGAACCGTGTACTTTAGTGGGTCCAAGAACTCCGAGGGCGACGGCATCATCCTCATCCCCCCTAGAAGAGACATGCTTCGTTGTGTGCTGCAGATCAACTTCACCCCCTGCACCAACAATATGGCTGAATATGAGGGGTTACTATACGGCACATGAGCCACCAAGGAAATGAGCGTCAATCGTCTAAAGTGCTATGGCGACTCCGACCTTGTCGTTGGCCAGGTCACCGGCACCTACAACACCGTCGAACCCAACATGATCGCGTATCGTAGGACGGTGGACTAGCTCGACGGCTACTTTGCTAGACACTCTGTTGAGTGCATCGACCGATGGAAGAATGAGGAGGCCGACGCACTCTCATGAATCGGCTCATCCCATTAGGCGCCCCTGCCAGGAGTCTTCCTCGACATCATCGACTACCCCTATATCTCTACTCCCAATGATATCAATGTCGGGATCCAGCTGAACCCCGACTCCCCGCTAGTCGCCATTATCACAGAGACGAGTGACTGGACGGAGCCATACATCGCCTACCTTGAGCACAAGATCCTGCCCAAGGACGATACTGAGGCACGCATGATCGTACAACTCTGCAAGTCACTCGTCCTGATCAATGGTGAACTACACAAGCACAATGTGTCTAGCGTCTTCCAGCGCTACATTCCATCGGAGGAGAGCCACAAGTTCCTCCATGACATTCGCTCCGGTGACTGTGGCCACCACGCTAGAGTGTGGTCGCTAGTCGCCATGGCCATGCGCCACATCTTCTATTGGCTCACCGCCCATACCAACATAGTCGACATCATCCAACACTGTGTTGGGTGCCATAAATACGCCAACCAGACGCACATACCTAGGTCGGCACTGAAGACGATCTCCATCTTATGGCCATTCGCCATTTGGGTGATGGCTCAAAATGTAGAGCTCGTTGGGAACCCCAAGAGGAAGGTATGATGAGCACATCAACAAGTTTTCCCTCAGTTATGAAACCAAGGTTATCGAACCAGTAGGAGCAAGGAAACAACTCCAAGGTGTTGCTAACAACTTGGAATCATGCACAACACAACCACGGAACTTTGCCCCAACTTATAGTGAGGTTGTCAATCTCACTGGTTTTGCTGAAAACAAAGGATTAAACGTATAGAGTGGAAGATAGTAATAGCTTGCAGAAAGTAAATAGTAAACGGTAAACAGTATATGGTATATTAATGGTAAAGGAATGGACTGGGGTCCACAGTTCACTAGAGGTGTTTCTCCTTAAGATAAATAGCATGTTGGGTGAACAAATTATAGTGGGGCAATTGACAGATTGAGAAAGCATAACAATGCATATACTAGACATCTTGACTCCTACGAGAATTGATTGGGCATTACAACATAATACATAGACCGTAATCCAATTGCATCTATGACTAATAATCCACCTTCCGGTTATCGTCTGAACACCTTTCAGTATTAATTTGCAAGCAACAGATAGTTGCATTAAGCAAAGTATGTAAAGTAAACAATACAATTGCCGTATGGAAAAGGATTGTTGTTTTGTCCCTAGTAGCAACAGCACATCTACAACCTTAGATATTTCTATCACTTCCCCAGATTACTAGAGGCATGAACCCACTATCGAGCATAAATACTCCCTCTTGGAGTTGCAAGCATCTACTTGGCCAAGATAGTTACTAACAACGGAGAGCATGCAAGATCACAAATAACATAGACATGATAGAATCAATAATCAATCTGACATAGTATCTCAATATCTATCGGATCCCCGCAAACACAAAATATAGGATTACAAATAGATGATCTTGATCATGAACGGATCTCACAAGATCTAAACATGATAGCACAGAGGAGAACCAACCTTCTAGCTACTGTATGGACCCATAGTCCAAGGGTGAACTACTCACGCATCACACTAGAGGCAGGCATGGTGATGAAGAAGAAGGCCTCCAGGATGATCTCTCCCCTCCGGCAGGGTGCCGGGAAGAGCTTCGGACCCCCCCCCCCCCCCCCCGATCTAGGAATGGAGATGGCGGCAGCTATAGTTTCTTTCGTGGATTTATGATCAGGTGTTTAGGGTTTTCGTCTCAGGGTACTTTTATAGGCGAAGAGGCAAGGTCGGTGGCGACCCAAGGGGCCCACACCATAGGGCGGCGTGCCTAGGGGTGGTCGCGCCAGCCCTAGGTGTGGCCACCTCGTGGCCCCACTTCGGCTACCCTCCAGACTCCGTGTTCCTTCTGGTAAAATATTGACTTTGAATTTTGTCCCATCCAATTCCAAGAATATTTCCTTACTAGATTTTCTGAAACCAAAAATAGCAGAAAACAGGCAAATGGCACTATGGCATCTTGTTAATAGGTTAGTTCTAGAAAATGTATAAAAATACCTGAAAGTGTGAAAAAACATAAGAAAGTTGATATAAAATAAGCATGGAGCATCAAAAATTATAGATACGTTTACGACGTATCAAGCATCCCCAAGCTTAACTCATGCGCGTCCTCGAGTAGGTAAGTGATAAAAAGGATAATTTTTGAGGTGACATGCACCATCACAATCTTGATCAAGGTATTTGGCAAGCATTGATACCTGGGATCAAAGTACTCTAAACATGAACATGAAAGATAGAGTTCTAACAATAAGACATAGCAACTATGTTGTAACATGAATAGGTATAAACAAAAGATCATGAATAACAATGCATTGAAAGACGTTTGTTTGTTTCACATATATAAAACATAATAAGAGTGGTATTCAGCGTGTCCCTCATGGTATAGCAAAACATAAACGCATGGGACACCTTCAAAGTTCATAAGGGTGACTAGATACAAATAATTTAAGAACAAGCAATATCAAAGTTATGAATCAATCAACAAGTTTTGGGACAATGCACATTAAACTAAGAATGACCACTATGCTCTCTCAATTGGTGCATAAAGATAGAAGATGGAGACTCAACATAAAAGTAAAAAAAGAAAGGCCCTTCACAAAGGGAAGCAGGGATTTCAAGTTTCATAAAGAGCTTCCAAAAATTATGGTACTTATTAGCTTTCAGCTCTCATTTCCCCTATCATAAGAATCTTGAGGTGATTAAGTTTAAAGTGACACAAATATAATATGCTTGACAAGGTATAAGTTTAAAATCTCATGCCCTTGCTTACAAGTACCGAACCTCATGCTACTCAACTTTAGTCACAAGTAAGTTCATGTCATTGTAAGTACCTGTGTATCATGGAGAACCACCAACGGGGTAACCCTTGCCCCATGACATAGGAGCTATCCCATATCAAAATGACAAGGCAACAGACAATGAGCATCTCAGCGATCTTTTTATTTTCTACTTGCATAGGTTTTTATTCAGGATGCTTCACAGAATGCTCACTATGGTTACATTGCAAGTTTCCACTATGATTAGGCATGGCTTAGGCTAGTCGTCCAGGCATTTATCTAACACACATACAAACTCCATGAGCTTACAATAAGTGCTTGATGGCTCAAAATGTACAACTCATTGGGAACCCAAAGAGGAAGGTATGAGGAGCACAGCAGCAAGTTTTCCCTCAGTTACGAAACCAAGGTTATCGAACAAGTAGGAGTAAGGAAACAACTCCAAAGTGTTTCTAACAACTTGGAATCCTGCACAACACAACCACAGAACTTTGCCCCAACTTACAGTGAGGTTGTCAATCTCACCGGTTTTGCTGAAAACAAAGGATTAAACGTATAGTGTGGAATATAGTAATTGCTTGCAGAAAGTAAATAGTAAACAGTAAACATTAGATGGTATATTGATGGTAAAGGAATGGACTGGGGTCCACAGTTCACTAGAGGTGTCTCTCCTTAAGATAAATAGCATGTTGGGTAACAAATTACAGCGGGGCAATTGACAGATTGAGAAAGCATAACAATGCATATACTAGACATGTTGACTCCTGCGAGATTTGATTGGGAATTACAACATAATACATAGACCGTAATCCAACTGCATCTATGACTATAATCCACATTCCGGTTATCGTCCGAACCCCTTTCAGTACTAAGTTGTAAGCAACAGATAATTGCATTAATCAAAGTGTGTAAAGTAAAAAATACAATTGCCCTATGGACAAAGGATTGTTGTTTTATCCCTAGTAGCAACAACACATCTACAACCTTAGAGATTTCTGTCACTTCCCTAGATTACTAGAGGCATGAACCCACTATCGAGCATAAATACTCCCTCTTGGAGTTGCAAGCATCTACTTGGCCAAGATAGTTACTAACAATGGAGAGCATGCAAGATCACAAATAACATAGACTGATAGAACCAATAATCAATCTGACATAGTATTTCAATATCCATCGGATTCCCGCAAACACAAAATATAGGATTACAAATAGATGATCTTCATCATGAACAGAGCTCACAAGATCTAAACATGATAGCACAAAGGAGGAGAACCAACCATATAGCTACTGTATGGACCCATAGTCCAAGGGTGAACTACTCACGCATCACACCGGAGGCAGACATGGTGATGAAGAAGGCCTCCAGGATGATCTCTCCCCTCCGGCAGGGTGCCAAGAAGAGCTTCGGATCCCCCCGATCTAGGGATGGAGATGGCGGCAGCTGTAGATTCTTTCATGGATTTCGGATCGGGTGTTTAGGGTTTTCGTATCGGGGTACTTTTATAGGTGAAGAGGCAAGGTCGGTGGCGGCTCGAGGGTCCCACACCATAGGGCGGCACGCCTAGGGGTGGCTGCGCCAGCCTTAGGAGTGGCCACCTCGTGGCCCCACTTCGGCTTCCCTCTGGACTCCGTTTTCCTTCTGGTAAAATATTGATTTTGGCTTTTGTCCCGTCCAATTCCGAGAATATTTCCTTACTAGCTTTTCTGAAACCAAAAATAGCAAACAGGCAACTGGCACTATGACATCTTGTTAATAGGTTAGTTCTAGAAAATGTATAAAAATACCTCAAAGTGTGAACAAAACATAAGAAAGTTGATATAAAACAAACATGGAGCATCAAAAATTATAGATACGTTTACGACGTATCAATGGGGCATCGACATGGTGGGGAGGTTCAAAACCGACATCCGGCTAAACCCACCTCCTAGTTGCGGTGGAAAAGTTCACTAAGTGGGTCGACACGAAGCCCATCAAGAAATGCGATGGGAAAACAACCACCAAGTTCCTCCGCGAGCTCATTTATCGGTACAACTACCCACACAACATCATCACCAACAACAACACTAACTCGCCAAAGACGCCATGGTAGAGTTCTGCGAAGAGCACGGGATCCGACTCGACCTTGCCTCAGTCGCCCACCTGGAATAGAATGGCCAAGCCAAGCGCGCCAATCATAGCATCCTCCAAGTCCTAAAGCCGCGATTACAAGTCCCCCTCGAGCGGATACCAGGGTGCTGGGTCGAAGAGCTTCCCTCTATGCTCTGGGGCATCCGCACCTCCATCAATACGTCAACAGGGTTCACCCCTTCTTCATGGTGTATGGCGCCGAAGTGGTCATGCCAACCGACCTCGAACACGACTCATCCCGAGTCATCAACTATGCGGAGGAATACAATGAAGTCTCCCGTCAAAATGGGATCAACTTACTTGAAGAGGCATGTGACCTAACTCACTCACACATGACGATCTACTAGCAAGGACTCCTCCGCTACCACAGCTACCGAGTCCAGACTCGCACCTTCCAAGAAGGCGACCTCATCCTATATCTAATCCAGGAAAAGAAGGGGATGCACAAGATCTCCCCCATGGGAAGGCCCATTCTCCATCGGCAAGGCACTGGGCAACGACGCCTACTACCTCATCGACGTCTGCGGTGACAGCAAGCTCTACGTCGAGCGTCCATGGAATGTTAACTTACTTTGGAAGTTCTATACATAGAACTAAAACTTCTAAACCACTTTGCTGGATATCAATAAAGATGTATCTCTCTCCACAAATGCGCCAACTTTCCTGTCTTCATGCTCAAGTGCACTCGCTCTCGTAAATCTAGTTATTCGCCATCATCAATCCTTGGAAGCGCATCTCAAAGTGGCCAAGTAGTGCGACCCAAGGGCATCGAGGTCACTCGAGTCTTGGGTCGTCCACAAAAAACGCCTGGAGATACCCACCATCGGAGTCGCCTCGCTCGACTAGCTTTCCGAGCCAAGATGATCGGATGTGCTTCCCACAGCACCCCGTCTCCCTCAACCTCGGGCAAGGCGACTCACGAGGCTAAGTACTACAGACGAGCCCTCGCTAATAGAGGCTCGAGCTGTCTTGGAAAACGCTAGAGTAAGAGCCACCCATAGAGTCGCCACGCGACTGGCCCACTGGGCCAAGATGAGAGACCCGCTAATAAAACAGCGCTACACGTCCTTGCAAACCTTGGCTTTACAACTCGAATGGCCAAGTAACACGCTCGGGGACTCGACCAGCGAACCCGCACGCCCCTTGTGAAAACGCCAAGTACAGAGTAGCCCTTAGAGTCGCCACACGACTGCCCCCCGGGTCAAGACAAGTCGACCTAAGCTACTCATAGTGGAAAAAGGCCAAGTCCCTCCTAAGCGCGTGTGCCTGACTCAATCGCAAAGAAAATACACTCAGGGACTTGTACAGTGACCCCGGTAGTGTCAGACATCATACACCGGTAACGACCGACTCCACGAGTCAATACAAGTCGATTAGAAATAAAGCAAACCACTCAAATTATGATTACATCACCAAATACTTGCACAAAATGCATTAGTCTTGACCAACAACGACCCATTACATCAGTCGTTAAACTTTTGCAAAATAAATAAACTACTCTACTGCCTACGAGGAAGAAGCCCATCCGCACCGTTGGTCCTGGACAAGGGCTTCCAACTTCGTGACCGTCGATTGAAACGGACGGTCCGATGGAAAGTCTCGATGCTTCGGCTCCAGATCTCCAGGAGTGACTCGACTCTCATGATAGGCGAGGAGGTAGCTCATCGCTAAGATGTGATCCGCATAGGGGGCAGCCTTCACGTTCAGCGCGAGCATGTTGCAGATGTCGATAACACCCGTCGCGGAGGGGAACCTGATCGTCACGTCATATAGCTCGAAGTTGTCCAGGAAATGCGCAAGCCCAAGGCTCAATGCGGCAATCGCCCCGCGATGAAACGTGGAGCGCATCATCCACTCGACGACAGTCGGCACCTCCAACAGGTACCTCCAAACCTTAGAGAACCCCTTGTGGATCACCTCAGCGAGGGAAATGTCCTAGAGAATAGCCCGGACGCACATCGACGACGCCGTGGGGGCCCCAATCACCACCTTGAGGCACTCCTTGGCCCCGTATTGAAGCACCACCGGATCCTTTGGACCTATGACATATGCAAGGTGTCTGCACACTCAGATCGCTCGAGGACTTGAGCAACCTCAAAAGAAAATTAAGGCAAGGACACTCACCAAGCAAGCACCAACAATTCTCTATAACGAACTTCTCCAGATCGGAGAACTTCATCTATAGTTCCATGATCATGGCGTCAGAGGCCTTGCGGTCCTTCTCCGCCTCCACCAACAGGGTCTTGGCCTTCTCCACCTCTGCCAACGCAACATTGGCCTTCTACTCTGCTAAGGTGGCAGCCGCCTTCATGGTCTCGAGCTCGGCAACAGGCACATAAACCTCGCGAGCACTCGCCAACGCGAAGGCATGATTTCCTGCAAACAAATAAGGAATATAAACTCGCTGAGGAATCACACAGCATCGTTCATCAATAAAAAAATAAAATCACTCACCCATTGCAGCCTGAAGCTGGTTGATAGTCTGGGTTGCCATGCAAATCGCGTTGAAGGTGCTCCAGCTCTACTCGTCGGTCATCATACTCTTGCTACAAGTCAAAAACAATCAAAATACTATCAACACCATATACAAGATCTGAATCACTGCCATTCAGCGTCCCGACCCTCGGGGACTAGGGGAATTGCAAAGTTACAAGACTCAACTCGCTGCTTTTCAGTGACTCGACCCTCAAGGACTGGGCACTCAAAAATAAGTCTCCAGCCACTACTACTTAGTGACCAGAGCCTCGGGGACTGTACATACCTAAAATGCTTGGCCAAGCAAATGGTGGAGCTCAATCGCTCCCATAGACGACAACATATACGCTGCTCCCTTGATTCCTCGCGCACCATCAACCCGATGTTAACATCAATGACCTCCGCCCCCACCGGCAATTGCATTTGGGCACTCACGGAGGACCCCTTACCAAGAAACCGCAGGAATGTCGTAGCCATCATCGCTGCCATGGGTTGCGCTGCTACTACGTCCTTGGTTGTGACAACATCCTCTGTCGCCACGCCAACCTCCTGAGCCTTGGTGCCCTCTTCACGCACAACGATGTCGCATGTGTCTCCCTTTGTTGTCACCTCACCTGCCTGGTCGAGGTCAACCATCTTGTTCTTCTTGGTACCAAGGTCAGGTGCCTCACTGGAGTCGCATGTCCTCTTCTTGGAGGCGTCTTCCCCCTCCTCGAAGCAGCTTGAAGGGACCTTTGCCGTGGTAGCTCGCTTGACCTTCTTTGGCTGGCTCCTGTGAATCTCAAAAGATTAGCGACTCAGAATTTTCGAGTAGCACAATGCATATGCAACACAATAGACAGAAGACACTTACTTAGCGACCAAAAGGACTCGTAACCCTTTGCTGATATGCGCGGGTTTCTCCAACTCGGGGCCGAGCGAGCACGTCAAACCCATCTCGAGGAGGCTTTCTTAATGTCGTAGCTTGGGTGGTGCCTCTGGCTTCTTTGCCGATGCATCTGGCTCTGATAGGGCTTCCGACCCCTTCGCCACCTCTGGCTCTGTTGCCTCCTTTGCCAGCTCCTCCAATTCAAACACCGATGTTAGCCTTGTCGCTGGCTTCGCCGGCAGCTTTACCTTTGTAGCAGACTTGGTTGGGGTGGGAACCCACTTAGAGATTTGTTCTTCAAAGAACTACAGGTTGTTGTCGTACTCCTCAAGGCTGTGACTAGACTCCGCCTCGTGACACTTCTGGCCGCGAGTTTTTAGGGCGTGGAGGCAGGTTCCTATTCCTCCGTGCTTTCATCCTCCTTACTCTCGGAGGCATCCCCTTCATCTTCGTCCTAGAGTTCTTTGGGAACTTCCTTCTCGATTAGGGGGGAGCTAGTTCTCCAGCACCTGAAAGATCCAAGACACAATACCATATCGCGGGTCAGTAACTCGACTCAGAAAAGTGAATAGGAAAGGTGATTGTGAATGGAATAGACTTATGGTGAGGGCCGGTCAGGATCCGGCCTTGTACGAGTGAAGTCCATCCGATAAATCGGTGAACTTTGTGTCTGTAATATTCATCAAAGCTTCGATGTAATCCTCCATGGACCACACCTCGTGGGATCACTTGTCGGGTACGACGGCTCGGTATTCTCGTACATCCAATGGGCTCGAGTGGCGAGTGGAACAAGTCACCGCCCGATCCAGCAATTGTATAGATTGATCGTCACTAATCCATCATCCTCTAGCTTCGTGATTCAGGAGCACATCTCCATCACTGCTATCGTATGCTCCTTGGGGAGCTCCTTCGCCAACAATCGCCGCGGTTCTCTCCGCTCCATGGTGTATGCTAGGATCGCCACCCCGCCGGTGGGGGTAGATTCCTTGACATAGAACCAGAACTTTCTCCACTCGTTCAATGCCTTCTTTGGCACCATCAACTTTAGGAACTTGGCGCTGGGCTTCAGCTGGAACATGATGCCGCCCGTGGCCAAGATAGGCCCGTCCTTCCCCTCGTGGCTAACTCGTCTGTGGAACAACTCCATCCAGAGGGGGAAATATGGCCTGCTACCAAGATATCACTCGCAGAACGCGATGAAGATCATGAGCTGCTCAATGTCGTGAGGCCCCAGATCGGAGGGCTTGCTCCGATAATAAGCACAAAAGAGCCAAAAGAAGACCGAGGTGGGAAACCCTAGCCCTCGCTCCAGGTGGCTTAGGAAGCAAATGAACTCCCCCGCTTGCGGCTTCTGCTTGACCTTGCTAGCCACGGGGATTCACCAGTTTCCCTTCACAAGGATTCTGGCATCCGGGAAGGATTGCAGAACAGCTGTTGTGCACTTGGATTTTCCACAAAGATCTTTGGGAGGCATCATCAAGAATGATTTCGCCCGGTCTAGAAATCTGGATCGGGGTGGCTCGGGAAGAAGAGGAAATGGAGAAGTGAATAGGAAAGTCGGTACAAAGCTCCCCTACTCCCCCTTAAGTGGAGGATGCTAGACAGATGGCCCAGATTAGCCGTTGCTTCATAGTAATTCTTCCGAAGTTATCATTAAAATTTACCTAATGGCTAGTTTGACCAAACTAATGGTCCACCTTCGGTCAAATTGATCACTCGCCTATTCCACTCGCTTCAATCCATTCTCTAGAGATAGCGACCTGGTGCCAATGCGACTCTCTTGAGTGCGACTGGGTCAAAACCGTACCTGATGACTTCTGTCTTCATTAAAGGAGTTCGTCGCTGATTTGATTGAGATTCCACTCGGACCCGCCTACTCCGATTGCCGAATTGGAACCTCCGTCGAACACTCAACACACTCGGTGACTACTAATAGGGATATACCAATAGGGGTATGCCTAGAGAGTGGATTCAACTAGCCAGGCTCACAACGAGTGGTATCTCTGGTACAGCGACTAGAAATTTCAAGCCCCAAGAAGCATGGCGACTATATACAGAAGGCCTAGAAGAGTAGATAGGCCTAGTCCGATTACATCAAGATCAATGAAACCATAACCGATTTGGTATTATCTATGTAAACCCTAGTGAGGTAGCTCTATCTAAACCTCCCTAGGGTACCCTCTATAGGGACACACCTTGATACACACCATAGAGGTGACTCGCTGCCCTCATCGTCGGGTTCGACCTCTCATTGTAATCTTGCTCCGATTAATACATCTAGTAGGAAGTAGGCCTTTTACCCTATGGGAGGCTAAACCTGGGTAAAATCCGAAGTCTCCTCAATCTCGCACCACAGACGTCTCACTCAGCCTTGCCCTCAACTCAACCGCTACCCCCGGTACCGACTGCCATGGTCATTCCACGACAACCGTTCACCGGTATGACGGATGGGGCGGCAGACCTATTGGAAGTCATACATTCATATGTATGTGGACCAATGAGCGTCTCCACGTGCAATGGTTATGTGTTACTTTGTCACCTTAACTAATGATTTGAGTAGATACGGGTATATCTACTTGATGAAGCACAAGTCTAAAACCTATGAAAAGTTCAAAGAATTTTAGAGTGAAGTTGAAAATCAACCCGACAATAAAATCAAGCACCTTCGAGCTGACCGGGGGCGAGTATTTGAGTTACGAGTTTGGCGCACATCTGAAGACTTGTGGCATCGTACCACAACTTATGCCAGCTGGAACACCACAACGTACTGGTGTGTCCGAGCAACGTAAACGCATTTTGTTAGACAATGTACGGTCTATGATGTCTCTCACCGTCTATCTGTATCACTCTAGGGATACACACTAGAAACTGCTCCATTCATTTTAAATAGAGCGCCATCCAAGTCTATGGAGACAACATCGTATGAGAAATGGCATGGCACAAATCCAAAGTTGTATTTCCTGAAAGTTTGGGGATGTGAGGCTTGCGTTAAAACTACAGTCTAACAAAATCTAACCGAAAGCATAAAGTGCATCTTTGTAGGATATCTAAATGGAAACTATTAGATATACCTTCTACAACCAAGCTGAGGGCAAAATGTTTGTTGCTAATAATGGTACCTTCCTCGAGAAAGAGTTTCCTCACGAAAGGTGTAAGTGGAAGGAAAATAGAACTCGGTGAGATTGTTGATCCTGATCTTCAAATACCGAGTGGTGCAATAGAAGATTTTCCAGAAACATACTCATAGATTGAAGTGGGAGCAAATTA
This sequence comes from Avena eriantha, assembly GCA_910589775.1. Classification (NCBI taxonomy): domain Eukaryota; kingdom Viridiplantae; phylum Streptophyta; class Magnoliopsida; order Poales; family Poaceae; genus Avena; species Avena eriantha. The sequence continues at coordinate 125,077,409 of OU342746.1, forward strand.
TGATGACCATGAACTCATGATGAGATACCCATTGAACCTCATAGGTCAACAAGAAGGCATACTACTCCTGAGTGGTATGGGAAACTTGTAAACATGGTCATGTTTATTAAACATGATGAACCTGCGACCTACAAGGAAGCGATGGAAGCCCTTGAGTCCACAAAATGGCTTGAAACCACGAAATTGAAATGGGATCCATGTACGACAACCAAGTATGGACTTCGGTTTATATTTACGAATGCCGCAAGGCTATAGAGAATAAACGGATCTTCAAGAAAAAGGTTGACATTGATGGCAACACCACCGTCTACAAAGCTCGACTTGTTGCAAAAGGTTTCCGACAAATTCAAGGAATTGACTATGAGGAGGCATTCTCTCCCGTAGTGAAGCTTAAGTCTATTCGTATTTTACTAGCAGTTGTTGCACATTTCGATTATGAAATATGGCAGATGGATGTGAAAACCGCCTTCCTGAATGGTAACATTGAGGAAGAGTTGTATATGATGCAACCGGAAGGTTTCGTTGATCCAAAGGATGCTAAGAAAGTGTGCAAGCTTCAACGTTACATTTATGGACTAAAGAAAGCATCTCGGAGCTGCAATCTTTGATTTAATCAAATTATCTAAGGTTTTGGATTTGTCCAAAACGAAGAAGTAGCCTTCATTTATAATAAAATGAGTGGGAGCTTAGTCACATTCCTGGTACTATATGTGGATGATATATTACTAATAGAGAATGATATGAATCTTCTGAATAGCGTAAACGATTATTTAAACAGTAAATTCTCTATGAAGGACATGGGTGAAGCTGCATATATGCTAGCCATTAAGATCTATAGAAATAGTCGAAGAGCTTACTAGCACTAGGGCAGAGCACTTACCTAGAGAAAGTTCTGAAATGGTTCAGAATGGATGAGGCAAAGAAAGGTTTCTTTCCCATCATGAAAGGTAAACAGTTGAGTGCGACTCAATTCCTAGAAATGATAAAGGATAAGGAAACACTGAAAGGCATATCCTATGCATATGCCATTGGTTCCATCATGTATGCTATGATGAGAACTCGACCAGATGTGGCCCTGGCTCTTAGTTTGATGAGTCATTTCCAAAGTAACCCTGCAATGGTTCATTTGACTGCAATTAAGAACATCCTTAAGTATATGAAAAGAATAAATGATATGGTTCTTGTCTTTGGAGGACGCAATGAAACAAATTCCGTAACTGGTTACATGGATGCAAGCTTCAACACTAATTCAAACGACTCAACATCTCAAACAGGTATGTGTTTTTGGTTAATGGTGGCATGGTAAGCTAGAGGAGTGGGAAGTAATTATGGTGGGTCAATCTACAATGGAATCAAAGTACATTGTTGCTTCTAAAGCGGTAAATGAAGTTGTGTGGCTGAGGAAGTTCATTGCTGAACTTGGAGTGTTCCCAAGCGCGCAAGACCCTATGTGCATCTACTGAGACAACTTGGGGGCCATTGCAAACACGAAGGATCCAAGATTCCACTCCACTACCAAGAACATACTCTGACGTTACCATGTAATAAGGGAGTATGTTAGCAAGGGTAACATTAGAGTTTTGCATAATACATACATATTTGAATGTAGTAGGTCCATTCACTAATCCTCTACCACGAGAAAAGGATGATCAACACCGTGAATCTATTGGTGTTAGATCATTGCCAGATGTAAACTAGTTTATTTGTAATCTAGTGCAAGCGGGAGACTGAAGGAGATATGCCCTAGAGGCCAGTAATAAAGTTGTCTTTTGTTGATATATCTCATATGTTCATAATAGTTCTGTATCATGCTATAACTGTATTAAGTGGAAACATTAATACACGTGTGGTATAGAAACAAACCAAGTCCCTAGTATCCTCTAGACTAGTTCGTTGGGTAGCCGATGATCAAGGTTTCTTGATCTTGGACTTTAGCATGTCAACTAGCAACGAGGCACTTTATTAGATGAATGAAGTGATGGACACACCCGACCATAGTGTTGCAATGTGATCCAGTCACAAATTTCAACATTGCAATATCTAGCAAAGCGTAGTAACTCGGTCCTTAGACTGTGAGATCATGTTTAATCACCATCACCCATGACTGCTTTAATCACATCAACCTTCTCACCGTAATAGGGTGGCCATAAAGGTGTTTATTGGGTATTCCAAAGGGATATGCTGAGGCATATGCATCAAGATTGGGATTTGCCTATCCGAGTGATAGATAGATACTCTGGTACCACTCGGTGAGATACATCGATGATCTTGCAAGCATGTAACTAGGTCACGAGGATGTAATATCATGGGAATGAGTAAATGCGTTTGGTGGTAACAATATTGAACTAGGTATGTCAATACCAGAGATCAGATCTTGGACAAACTAGGTATCGTAGTGCAAAGGGAATGTGACTTAACATTTAAGGTTCAAGCGATCAATCAATTCGTGGAATGCAAAGGGGCCATCATGTATTTCTAGACACCACAGTTAGTCATTGATCAGAGAGATGTCTCGATCATGTATAAGCATTCCCGAACCGTAAGGGTGTCACTCTTAAGGGTAGAGATGCTTAGGGTTGATCCACGATCATAAGAGGAATGGAAGAGAGAGTCGGAATTGTTCTAGGGATACACCAAAGATGTTCAGAGGATTTTGAAAGGTGTTTCGAAGTGAAAGGTATTGATTAATTTTTATTTATTATTAATTAAACGAATTAATTAATAGATACATATTTAATAAATAAATAAAAGGACCAAAGCCCACCTCATGGGCCCTCAAGGAGGGAGGTGCCTAAGAGGGCAAGGTGGCGCGCGGGTGAGGGAGCCCCCCGACCAGCTATCGGCCAGGGGCGCATGTGGGTGGGGCCCACCTCACGCCGGTGGCCAGGCCCTCCTATACCTTTTGTTTAGTCCCACACTAGGACTTATAGGGATCGAATGCTCTCCTTTTTCCTATATATATGTGGGATGTCCCTCCTCCCACATCATCCCATGGGTTGTCCTTTGCTATTCTCTCTCTCCCTTTCTCCCTCTCGTGATTGTTCCCTGGTTAGGAATGTGCGCTACAAGTTTAATACTTCTCCACCATACACACACCATCGTACACTTGGAGTCATTCTGGATCTTCTTATTCCATTGCCTTGCTGGACCAAAGCCCCAGGGACACCTTTACACCATATGTGTGTAACACTTTGGAGGCACCGCCACTTGTTGTGCTGGACTCTTGAAGCCTTCTCGAACTTGAGGTCGGCTATGCTTTTCCTACATTAACAACATTTATGAGGGAACATAATCCCACTCTTGGTCTTCAAAGGTATGATCACCGGATCCCTCTTGTTACTATACATATATATAGATATATCTTGGCTATGGTGTTCATCGTTAGGATTTTTGTTTTCTACCTGCGAACCCCTTCAAAAGGCATTCTTTAAATCAAGCTGACAAATGGGCTAAGAGCTAGATACGGAGATGGTGACCATATGGTTGCAGGATTGATCACAGGACTGAACGTCTCGTCGTAGTCGACAATAGGATGTTTAGAGTAGCGTGAACAACTAGTGGGCCTTGTGGTGGGCGAGATGACCATCCGAGTGGGATTTATGGCAATAAATCTACTTGCCAGTGACAATGTTGTCACGTGGAGGATGGGTAACAAGTGATCAGGAGGGCATGGTGCTCGTCACCCATGGCAGTCTGCCACAGAGGGTCCTACATGCCCTGCCGACACATGGTCAGCACGGGAGGCATGGTGGAGTGCACAACAAAGAGATCTAGCCGATTGGGTTTGTGGAGAACCCAACCAGTGTGCGACGTGCGTGGTGAAGGACCTGGAGACGTGTCAGTGCGTCTAGAAGATCGTCCACGTGGAGAGGTGGGTGGCGCGGCAGGATTCTCTACTGTGGCCGAGATTTGAACTGTGGTAGCCTGCCTTTGAGTTGAGGCAGCCAAATTCCCCGCCGCGGCAGGGGACGACGGTGGCATACTAGCAGTGGAACACGAGGCAGGCATCAGGGTCCTTGTTCGTTGGTGAAGAGGAAGTCCAGCCGAGATGGGTATTGCAGCGAGGAGGTAACGTGGGGCACAGCATGTTGAAAGAGAAAAATAGTCTCGTCGAAAATAAAATGATGTGAGATTAAAACCTTTTGAGAAGATGGGTCATAACATTTGTAACCTCAATGATAAGATAGATAGCCGAGAAACACACACGAAACATACTGAGGACTGGGTTTGTGTAGTGTTGTAGATGCACTGTTTGGGTAACAAAGCCAAAAACGTGAAGATCATCATAGGAAGGAGGACGACCCTGGAGACGTGTGTACGGAACTAAGGAGGAGATAGATTTATAAGGACGTCGGTTTAGAAGAAACGTACAGTGGCAAGCACTTCGGCCAAAAAGGATGTTGAAAGATGCGCATGGAACATAAGAGTGCGCATCGTGTCGTTTATGGTACAAACATGAGGTTCAGCCTTGCCATTTTGTTGAGAAGTATACACGAAATACGTAAAGTGGTGCCATGTGTGGAGAGGAGTGTGTTCACGGTAGAGTTAATAAATTTCGTGCCATTATCAATTTGGAGGGAGCGTATAGAGGTGCCAAATTGAGTTCGCGTGTAAGCGATTTTTTTCAGGAGTGCTAGGCACGCAAGATTTCTGTTTGAGGGGAAAACACCAATAGTAATGAGAGAAATCATCAACGATAACAAGATAATATAGAAAACCAGAATTGCTTATAATTTGTGATGTCCACAAACCACAGTGTATCAAATCGAAGATGACACTAGACGCTGAAGTAGATAAACTAAATGGCAGCCGAACATGTTTACCAAGCTGAAAAGCGTGGCAAATATAGGAACAATGGACTTTATTACACTTTACTAAAGATAAACGCTGAAGATTTGACATTGCTTCTTTGACAAGATGACTGAGACGTTGTTGGTGCCACAAATCAACGACGATGGAGGCGATCATGGCGGTGGGTGGCGCACGGCGAGTGGAGGTGCCGAGAAAAGTCTAGAGGTCCCTATCACTATTGCAATGCAGGATCACGTGGCGTGTCTTTAGATACTTTACAAAGAAACCAAAGGCGCCAAACTTAACATAACATAAATTATCACGAGTAAACTTGTGAATAGAGAGCAAATTTTATATTAAGTGAGGAACTATAAGGACATGATTGAGTTTGAAAATGCGACCGGATGGTGAACAAAAAACCATGTGACCCGACGAGGATATGGGCACATTGTGGCTATTCCCAATGGTGACAAAGTGTGGAGTTGATAGAGTAGTTGGAGAGGATATGTTACCATCATTGTTGGTCATGTGAGAGGTGGCACCGGAGGCCATGACCGTCCCCCTGTAGACCAAGGTAGTTGAGGGCAGGGATGAGCATGAGTTGACCGATGAAGGTGCAAACGAAGTGGATGGCGCGGTCTTGTACAAAGGCACGGTGACTGTGTTGTAGGATTGAGGACGAGTTTCGAGGATGATGACACCACGCGAGGTAGCGTAGGGCGCATGCCACTATCCCTGGGGCAGATAGAAGCACACCCAACGGCCGGTAGCGCAAGAGGCGTGGTACAAGGTGCGACATAAGGAGCACTATGACCGCTCGTCTTGGGCTGCTTCAGCCTCCAGCTTGGCTTGGGCTTGGTAGCAGGATCGCCATGGCAGCCAACATCGGTGCAGGTGGGAGAAGGAGGATGAGCCTAGGTGACGAGGGCGATGGATGCCGCGTCGGAGGCAGCTTTGGCCTGCTGCATCTCTTCCATCAGCAGCATGCTCCGAACATGGATGAAGGAGGATAGGGGCTCCATCATGGATATGACTGTGGCGGCAGAGGCAAACCACGGTTCGAGGTTGTGCAAGCTATTGAGGACAAGTGCACGGGTGGAGACGGGTGAGTCGTTCTCTACGAGACTGTCAATGAGGTACTTTTGGCGGTAGAAGTACTCGGTGATGGAGAGAGAACCCTGCATAAGTTGGCGGAAGTTGTTGTCGAGCTAGACGTCCTTGTTCGCCTTGTTGGTGGAGAAGGTCTCTAAGGCCACAAGCCATAGCTCACGAGCCGTTTGATCTCTAGCGAGGACCATGTCAGCGACGTCTTCGTCGATAGCAGACTGGAGGATGTTGAGGACAATGTGGTCATTGGCGGCCCAAGCGGCGTTGGTCTTATTCACAATGATGGTGTCGTCAATGTGTCTGATCAGGCCCGCATGACCAAGGGCGGCGTGCATGTAGATGGACCCCCTGGTGTGGTTACTGGAGTTGAAGGACATGACGATGGGGGCGACATGGCGGGGTGCACCCGCATGAGGGATGGCGCCGGCACCAAGGGAAGAGGAGACGAGTGCTCCGCTTGTGGCGTCCAAGGAGGCGGCAGTGGAATCTAGCATCGATAACTAGGGTTTAGGCGCGGCAGCTAGGGTTTAGTGGGGGGTAGTGTCTAGGGTCGGACCGGTAGTCTGATATCATGTTGTTGGGGATATCCGGCGCAGGAGTGCATGATGGCTTGAAGGTCTTGCTCCTGGCCGTCTTCGTCTACCTTGCAGTACCCTCTGGTCACTTGCCATATCTCCATGTTTCCATGGTGGCTCATGACCATGGCGAGAGCGTTCTGCGCAGCAGTCCACGCGTAGGACATGTTCCAGTCCCGAACAAGCTACGGCATCTCCTTGGCCTTCTCCCGCACCTAAAAATCCGACATGCTTGGCATGTCTGGAATCCTGAGAGACTCGCCAATGTCCTCAAGGGACTGGCGGTAGTCATGAAGAAGATCACCGACTTGGGTAAGCCGGTGAGTGCAGGGCTCGGACGAGGAGGAGTCCGTCAAGTTCAGAGGACCTATACACAAAACAAGTTAAGAAAAAAATGACAATGATAGAAGTCGAAGAAAAATAAGTCAGAGAGGGGAAACATACGAAGAATGACGTCGTCAATCTTGGCCTTCTCCTCCCGGAGACTCTGGAGTTTAGCCCGGAGCGCCTGGGAGATGTCCTTCTCTCTGCCAAGCTCATTCTTGAGGTCCGAGATAACTTTATCTTGAGCGGCAATCTTGCGATCGCACTCTTCAGTGGCCATGGAGGAGGATTCCAGGACTTGAGCTATGCTCGTGTCATGATCCGCCTTGAGCTTATCCAGCTCTTGGCGAAGTCCCTTGTTCTCCACCACCAGGGTTTTGAGGTTCTCGGCCTCTTCAATCATAGCGATGGATTGTTTCACCAACGCTGTAAGTCAAAAAGAACAACAGTTCAGAAAAAATCGACATTGAAAAAGCAAAAGACAAGGTTTGAATCTTGAAATGTTTACCTTCGGCTTCATCCTTGGCTACCTTGAGCTCAGCATTTTTCAGTCGGAGAGCTTTGATCTCTCTCCGCTTATCACAGACATTGGTTAATAATTCCTGGTTATAGGAACATACTTTCTGTAAGTCAGAATACCCAAAGTCAGAAAGCTACTTAAGACTCGGGCTAATATTTTTTGCTAAATATCAGCACGAGCCTTGGGGGCTACACTAGTTCGTTCTTTGGCATCCTAATGAAAGCATAAACCCGGATTCTATATCCTACTTCATGCTTTGGGGCTAGAGGATATGATATAACATGATGTAAAAACAAGAGTTGGAATTCCGACTTACATATTGCTCGCGGGTGAGTTTATCTAAACCCGCGTTCACTTCAGCTGCCACCTTCTCGGCGAGGGTAAGAGGGATTACTGGGGCTGTTGGAAGTTCGCCAGTCCTGATCCTCTCGTCACGAAGGCGGACTTGAGCGAGAAGGTCGGAGAACTTGACGTCCTCTGCTTCTTGAGCTTCCTCCTCGGGGGATAGATGGCTTTTGTCCAGGACTTGCCTGGCCAGCCGCTGGATCTCCTCTGTGGATTTCCGAGACAGGCCAAACTTGGCAAGTCCTGGATTGCTGATGAGGTTTTCGGCAAAGACTTCAGTCGAGGGATGATAACCCGAAGAGGGTTCACCCTTATCTTAAGCTAACGCACCCACGGTGACGTCAGTGTGCGACCCAAGGATCGCAGGCTCCGTTGAAGGAGCCAGATCTTCTGCAACCACTGGAGAGGTGATCGTCGGAGTTGCACAAGGTTGAGGGGCAGGAGTTGGAGGAGCCACGGCAGGAGAAGCTATGGTGAGCTTCGTCTGTCGCAGGGGCTTTGCAAGAATCCCTTTCCCCTTACCCTTGATGAGAGGCTTTGCTCTGAGAATGTAGTAAAGTCAGAAACATTACATCTCAGAAAGAAATTCGAGAAAGGTACAAAGGCGGAAATTGTGAATGAACGTTACCTCTTCACAACAAGCACTTCCTTTGTGCCAACGGCCACTGTCGGAGCTTTGCGCTTCTTGAGCGCAAGATTCGGCAATGGGATCACTTCAGTCTCCTGAGAAAACTCAGGAGGGTATCCTTCGAGTGGAGCAAGCTCCGACTCGGGGAGGTCAGCAAGCTGAAAACAAGAAAGCATATCAGCATTGCAGTATATAACTTAAAGATTGAAACACATAAAAGGTGTACTGATGGAAGCTTACCGGCATCACGGGGTTTTCCGCCATGTGCATATCCAAAGAAACCTCCAGAAATTTTCCTCTCGATCCGCTCCTTGATCAGCCACTTGATCTGGCTTATGTAACCCTGGGCGGTGTAGGCTTTGGGGCTGATAAGGAGGGAGTCTTTTTTGGAAGACGTAATGGAGTGCATCAGTCTATCCCCATGGTACTGAAGTGGCTGGATCCGACGTGAGACCCAGCATTGGACTAAGTCGGATCCCTTCAGACCCTTGTGCTTGATCAAATACTCGATCCGCCTCTTAGCGACGATTAGATCGTCGGTGAGAGCCGGAGCAGCCTCATCCCAGGAAGGCTGGGCTGTGGTGGCTCCGTCGACAAAAGCCGGCAAAGCAGTAGCTTTGCCGGGAGCCGGAATATCCCTATGGTAGAAAAAAGTGGCTGGCCATTGTTTGACCGAGTCACTGGCAGAAATTTTGGGATATGCCTGGTCTCGTCTAACAGAAAAGCTAATGGTGCCGGTGATATAAGGAACACCGGCAGTGATGGAATTTCTCTGGACATGAAAATAGTACCGGAAGAGAAGCAAAGTCGGCCTAATGCCGAGAAATCCCTCGCAAAGCGCAGCATATGCGCTCATTTCTAGAAGAGAATTGGGAGGAAGATTGTGGAGTTGAACTCCATAGTGATCTATCACCTCGGAGAAGAAGTCCGAGGGAGGAAAAGACAGACCTCGGTCCAGATGGGTGCCGAAGTGGACACGCTCGCCCTCGCGCGGGTTGGGGACGGTTTCGCCGGAGCCGGTCTGCCAGTCGCCGGCGGCGAGAAGCCCCTCCTTCTCCATGTTCTTGAGGCCGTCCTCGTCAAGGGCGCAGGGTATCTAGATTCCCTGGAAGCTCTCCTTCTCCGCAGCTGCTTCCGCCGACGCCACCGCCGTTGCCACCGCCAAACCAGAGGAAGATGATGATGAAGCCATTTTTCTCCGGTGAGAAAGTGACCTAAAAGGGGCGGTGCTAGGAGCTCTGTGGGAGGAGGGAGAGGAGGCTCTGAGCGCGCAGGGGATTGGGAGGAAAGGAACGACAAAGGACTAGTGGAAAGGAGAAGAAGAAATCTGAACCCCTTATATCCACCTACCTGCGCCAAGATTCATGCAAACACTACAGTGTAACCGCCACGCGTCATGGAAAGGACTAGGAAGGGCCCGCGCGATGATTGCGTCACCTCGATCTCCATGCACGCATATAAACGGCGCCTCGGTTCCACGAACCGCGGACCCACCAATGGTCGTGCTGACGGAACGTCTGTCAGATGACGTGACTTGACCATGCTTGTGTCAGGTGGCGTTAGAGACCAAGTTCCGGCTTAGTTTAAAAGCGAGCCGGAAAATCCGAGTAACTTATTGAAAGGTCCGACTTACTTTTAAGACCCGGATCGTATTTTTTATTGTGAAGTTTTAGGAACCCTTCAAGATTCTGCAAGCCGAAGATCAAGCTAGACGATGATAAAATCCGACTTTGGATCTTGGAGGCCTCGGGGGTTGCTGTTGGGGATATACTTTCCGGGTATCCTCACAGTTCCTCACTGACTAGGGTGGCCCACTTCGGGTTAGAGCTTTGCTTCACTGGCGGCCCAGTCAGGAGAGAAGACGGAGTCCCATCCGGCTACGGGAAGGCCCAGAAGACTTACCGACTTAGACCCATAATGTTACTTGTAGTTCAAGATGTACTCTATAACCAATTCTTAGTCGTAGCCGGATTGATCTCTCCTGTAAACCCTAGGCCGGATATCTATATAAGCCATCCTAGGGAGAGTCTTTAGGGCATAACACCTTACAACACAATAGTCTACAATCTCAACTCGCACAGGTGATACCCTTGTAACCCATATTCCGGCTCTGCCGTATTACTGGATTGCTAGCAGGAGTAGGATCCGTCCAAAACCGGCGGATTCGAACCTGGGTAAACTTGTGTGCTCACCGTCCCAAAATACCATACGTCTCACACCCCTCTCTTCCGCACGCCTCGAGGACCCCCTCATGGCGTACTTGTCCTCAATCCGACGACACATGTAAGACAGGATGTAAGACGAGAGAGAGAGAGAGAGAGAGAGAGAGAGAGAGAGAGAGAGAGAGAGAGAGAGATTGGATGAAGCCTTGTGTGGTAAAGGCCACGGGGTTCATGTTGTTTATATAGGCACTCGACCAATTAGGGTTAGGGTTAAAATTGTACACAATACATATACGCAACACCTATACACATATATACAGTCTAACACATGGGTTATGTGGCTTGATGATCGGCTGATGCATTCGGCTGCCGATATGCAAAATATAGGAATGGGCTTAGGAGAGCCGTTGTTTCCCATGCTAGTGGAGAGCCATTGGTGATAATAAGATCCACTTTCGCTGACACCTTAGGGTACATCGATCATGACAATTAGCCGCGATTACCATGGTCCTAGCAGAGGTAGGTTTGTCAAGGTGTTTTAATGGACAAATGATCTCCACACTCATGTTGAGTGAGGCTACCAGGTGTTGGTGGTGGTAAGGATCAATAAGGATGTGGTGAAGATGTTTGTGTGCCTAGAAATCAACACTTCATAGCATTTGCAATAGTTCTCGCCATGTGGTGGTGATAGTGACATACTACATTATTGGTTGTGCTCTTTGAGCCTCATGTCTCAGTTTTCGGGGTGATATCCCTAGGTGAAAAAGAATTTCTTAATCCCTAGTGTATTTTGTGTTAGATAACAATGCCATGGATATTCTAATTGTGTGCTGAGGGATCCAGATACAAACGATTTATTATACGTGTCAGCATCATCCCTCTAGAAAGAATGGAAAAGATCTCCTCCTCAATTCAGCATGATCAAGTTTTCTACATCGGATTATCCGCCCCTAACGAGGGCCGAATAATCCTCCCTTGGTGATTTTTGCTAAGGACTAGGAGCGCGGCTCTCAGATGGGGGCGGATATTTGGCCAGATTTTTGGCTCTAGGCCGGATGTTTTCCCAGGCCAGAAAATCCGGCCCTAGCCACACCCGGATAATCCGCCCCTCCTGAGAATCGACTAAGGACTAGACGATGCAACTCTCACATGGGGGCCAATATTTGGCCCGGATTTTCGGCCAGGGCTAGAGTTTTTTTCCATGCCAGATAATATGCCCCTCCTAGTGGGCTGGACTATCCGCCCCCCTAGGAATTTTTCGAAGGACTGGAGGCATGGCTTATAGACAAGGGGGTGGAGGTTTGGGCCAAAGTTTTTGCTCCGGGCCAGATTTTTCCCTAGGCCGGATTATCCGCCCCCACTTGGGCAGGATTATCCGTACCCCTACAACTCCAAACGGCTACAGTTCAGGAGAGGGTACAAATACCCCTCTAGACGCCATCTGAAGGTCTTCAACCTGGACTTGCTCGATTTCCCACACAAGAACAGTATTTCGTGAGCCACCAAATTCGCAAGATCTCCTCATTCAACCATCTAATGGTCTTGATCTTTGGAGAATCAAAGGATAAGGCCTTGATCTACACTATCATCGAAGCAATCTGAATTTCCCCCTCATTTACTTGAGGTACCCTTGCATCTAGAGATTCTATGGAAATCCTAGATCTTGTTTTCCCCATTGATACGTCCATAAAATATCTATATTTTTTAATGTTTTTATGCTAATAATATGCTTTTGACACTCATTTTTGTATAAAGTTTATGATTTATTTGGACTAACCTACTAATAGTTGCAAAAGTGCACAATGTTCTTGTTTTACACTTTGATGTGTAGGAATTACCAAGAATACAAGTGGAAACCTTGTTGGAGTCAAATTGGGATTTTTCCAGAAATCTGTCTCGAAACTCTTTTTAAAAATGGTCACGTTTTGGGTCGAATACTGCATCACACGGAAAACTCTTTAACTACATAGTTGTTGGAAATTTCTCGACAAACGTTCTGAATATAAAATTTAGCTGATTCTGAGTCCGGACGGGCCTTTTAGGCCCGATTTACTGCAGCCCAAGATGGGGTGACGAGAATCCGAGAAGCTACATAAACCTAATTCGCCCACGGCATCTCCACCCACGAATTTGCAGCCACCAAATTCACGTTTTTGCCTCCCCCATGGATCTCATCTCCATGGGGGAGGTCTCCCAACAAGCCATGAAGGAAGGAGGCTAAGGGGCGGTGCTCCCCCATGATACAGGCGGTGGGGAAGGAGTCCCCCGCGCCACCACCGGCGCCGCCACCGCCCTCTTCACCATCTTCACCGCCATCTTCATTACCTAATCCTCCTAGTATGCAGTGGTTCATCCTCCCACACACCTCTGTACCGTCCTATGTAAACATGGTGTTTGATGCTATAAGTTATAATCCTATGATTTATGTCATGTTTGCGTAGTTTCTTTATTCTTAGACTGAATGGTTAAACGTCTTTGGTTCATTAGAGTTGTATGTTGATATGGTACATTCCTTGGGTGTCCATTATATTTGTGCGCGCATGGATTAAAGATCGTAGGGTTTGTAGTATGTGTAAAAGGAAGGGGGAGTTCTGCCGGAGTGACAGAAACCTGAGGACGCGAACCGAACATTGCACGTATGGGAGTAAGAGGACCATTAAACTTAAGGCTATGGTTGGGAAAATCTTAATTCGTTGATTAGTACTTATGGATGTTTGCTAAAAATCCAATCATACAGTACATGTAATTCCAAGTAGTGAAGCGCATGTATATTTAGCCTCTCCCACATAGAAAACAGCATCGAAGACAATGAACCTTATCTATTTTCTATTTAAACTTGGACAAAGCCACCACAATTACCACCACTATTTCACACTCATGGTTCTGTTAGTTTAGTGTATTTTATTGCTACAGCAACTAGCTTTACTTTCTTGTTATTTATTATCATACAAAGCTTTCTCTATTACTCGTATTGTTGCTCTAGTTTTATTTCCTAGATAATGCAAATGTTTAGTGTGCGTAGAGTTGTATCAGTGGTTGATAGAACTTGAGAGAATATTTATCCTACCTTTAGCTCCTCATTGGATTCGACACTCTTACTTATCGAAAATACTACACACGATCTCCTATACTTGTGGATTATCACCCATTGCTAAACTTGATTTGTTGTGACAGCTTGTTGTCCTACCCGGAAGCCTCCATTCATGTGTGGATGCATGCCCCAAGCTTGTCGTAAAGGTGTCAGTTCCCGCCTCGAATGGTATCGATAGTTGAAGAGTGGATCAAGCCACTTGTCGCAAGATTTACCGAAGAATAGGGTGAGGCCTTTGTGTCATGGTGGTCTTAGTACCGCCCACCCCTCCAGTGCAGATGTACTTCCTCTCAAAAGGAAGTAACTACGGACACTAAATCCTATGTCTCCGCGTGCTCTACTCTTGGTTACCTCTATCCTTTTACCACTCTTTACTCGGTTATCTTGTTTAGTTGCTAGGTTGTCATATAGGTAAATTCACCATAGTTACATATCTAGAGAATTTACCTTTGTGTCAAGTCTAAATTGAAAAGGAACTAAAATTTGGATTAGCACCTATTCACCCTCTCTAGGTTCCCATACGATCCCTTTTCACTAGGTCCGATCTTCGGTGCTTGTAAATTGTACGTAACAATGGTGCCTCACTACTCATTTCTTTGTTGAAGGCATTGTCTGGAGATTAGACATTCTCCAGGATGAAATTTCAGGATCTAACCATAATGGTTAGACCGGACGACGACGGTGTTGTTCCATTGTCACCATCCTAGAGGCGTTGTTTTGGAGTCCGAGGTGTCATCACCACTAGTGGTGCTTTCCTCGAAACAGGCTTCCCCCAACTTTATAAATAAAACAACCATCCATACAATATCATGTACATTCAAGCAACAAGAAACAAACCAAATGCTGGGACAACAACACAAGAACACACAAGTATAGAAAAACTAGGAGCAAAGGAAGAAACAAGCAAAGCGATACAACTCCTGAGGGGAGCCTAGCTCAGCGAACAGACTGTGTAGATAAGTGGCGGGCTATCACTATAAGGCCCTCCATAATCTCATCTAGTCGCGCCCTATACCGTTGTATGCACAATGAGTACCACTGCTACAAAAATCCAAGAATTTGAAGATCTATTCAGAGGCATGGCATTAGAAGACACGCTCGATGACCATATTATTACGTATATTCCTTAGGGTCCAGTTCATCACCCCAGACACTAACCAGAAGAGGCACCTCCTGCTACCGGTATGGTTTACACTAGCTTCTAGGAATTCACCTAGGTCTGAAGCCTGCCACTCAGGCCACAGCGCCTCATGGGTGAAATTACATAGGAAGCATGTCGCGGGACAGGTAAACATAATGTGGATCCCCTATTCCGAGACCACACATATGGGACATAGTCCATTGCCCGACCCATGCCGCTTGGCTACCTCCACACTAGAAGGAAGTTGGTCTCTCAACATCTTCCACACAAAGATTTTAATCTTTAGGGGAAGGGGCGCTTTCTAGAGGGGTGAGGTCCATGGAAGGGAGGGCCCGCTAAACAGGGCCCGATACACTGAACTAATCATAAAGGTCCCCGAGGGGGCCAGGTGCCATGACACAGTATCATGGGATTGGGAAAGGGACAGTGGGAGGCTATCTCGAACCCATCCTAGGCTACCATCTCATTCATACCTTGGTTCCACCAAAACTTGATGGTCGAGGACCCTTCCTGGAAAGCCGCAGCAACCAGGATCATAGGATCCGAGTAAACCGCGAATAATCTAGGAAACTCAAGGCTTAGAGGTCGCCCTCCAAGCCAGGAGTTGAGCCATAATAGGGTGTCCTCTCCATCTCCTATAGAGATGGATACCCCCTTCCACACCACCGGCTTGATGTCTTGGATGGATCTCCAAAACTAAGACCCCTCTTGTTGCTCGCACGCCATCATCGACCGACCCTAGAGATAATTCGCTTTCACTAGTTGTAGCAAAGAATGCCATCATCCGTAAGAATCCGCCAAATCCACCTTAGCATCAAGGCCACATTCATATGGAGTGGGGATAGGATCCCTATGCCCCCAAGATCCTTGGGGCGCAAATGTAGGCCCATTTGACCATACGGTATTTTTGGTGGCTATCATTTGCCATCTAAAAGAACCACGATATCTCCTTGTCGAAGCTACCATGTACACCCTCCTGCAAGAAGTATAGGCCTATAATATACATGGGGATGCTAGAGAGGCATGAGTCGATAAGGATGGTCTTGCTCCCCTTGGAGGTAAACGTCCATTGCCACTGGTGGTGCTTTTGCTGATGTGAGTCTCGATTTGTTTTGACGGGTTCTTTTTTTTGGCTATGTGCATCCTTGATATCTAGAATTTCTCTAGTCAATATGTTGTTGCAGATGCTGGATGTATTTAACATCTTCTTGATATTAATATACTATTTTTTATCAAAATATCATCCATGATCATCAAAAGGCAACCTCTCGGCCATAGATACACATGAAGACGTCATGCACCATGGTCCATGGCATAGGAGGAGTTGAAGAAAAATTGAGGTGCAAAAGATTAGAGTTAAAGGGAGCGTCACTGAAGATTTTGAGGTATGCTATTTATGTGTCTTTGACATATTCTTGATATTAATATATTCACTTTGTCAAAAAAATCAGATCATCAAAAGGCAACCTCTTGGCCATAGATAGACATGAAGGCATCATGCACCATGGTCCATGGCATAGGAGGAGTTGAAGAAAAAATGAGGTGCAAATGATAGAGTTAAAGAGAGCGTCATTGAAGAATTTGAGGTATGATATTAGTGTCTTTTAGTTTTTTGTTTGATGTAAAAAAATATTGATGAATAAATTTAGATCGTTTCTCAAAAAGGAAAATAGAAAGAATCATCGGTCAAGCAAATATATATTTTCACACAATACTACTATGTTTTCAAAAACGTTTCACAATAAGACAAGATTTCCGTCACGCAAGTGCATATACATATTGCCGGTGTTGAAAAGTTCGTCTGTGCCGTATTTATGTGAAAATTAGTTTGTGGGACTAAAATTTTCAGCCAGACAAGGCATATATTGTGAACATTGAACATACTTGGGTAGCCCACTTTCTTACTTTTCATATATGTGGAATGAGTTTAGCTTAAAAATCTGCTAGCATAATTAAGCACCTTGTTCGCACGAACAGTTGGTTGGAGGCAAGGCCTCTTACTAGAGCATAACACCCATATATGTTTACTTAAATAAAGTTAAGGTGTTTGTTTTAATATCTAATATAATGGTGCTATAGTTGTTTTGTTTAATAGCTTATTAAGCTTAATATTTTACGTTTTTAGCAACTTTGTTTTTTCATTTTATTTGTACATGTTTGCTTTATGAACATCTTTGTTTCTATGGTTGGTACGAGTTTTTCTCGAGAGAGGATTGCCACTTTCGCTAACGCACTATGATAAAGAATTGATTAGACGTTTTGATTTGATTGATTGCCTTAATCGGTAAATCATAAGTACGTGTCACCAACTCCTGAGTTCATACCCACCATACTCTTCATCATGGCATGGGCATGCATGCTATATGTATGCCTTGACGAATGTAACAAAAAGACATTAGCTGATTTTATTAAGCAGCTCCAACAACAACTTTTATTGCCATAAATTAAAAGTGAGGAAACAAACCGACTAGTGCAAAGTTGCACACACAAAATGCAAATGAGTAATAAAGACAAACTATAGTGGGTGCACATATTAGACATTGCTAAGATCAGATAAAAACACAATGGAACATCATCGTCCCTTGATAAAAATAGCTAGGCCAACAACTTTTGCTTTTGCCCAAAGGGCAGCTTCTCCGGTCCAATAATGGTCTCCAAAACCGTGGAATGATTGAGAGGCAAACTGTGGTGTAATTTCCCACACAGATGTCATGAATTAACTAAAAGATCGTCAGTAAAACATTGCAAATTATGTGGTATAGAAGTCTGTAAAACGAATCTCTGAATATTTCAGCTACTAGTAGAAAGGACTTAGCACATCCACGTACAAAAGTACCGAATTTTAAGTGCAGACCTCAATTGTGTTTTTCTTCCAGAAAATTAAGAAAAGCATGTGTAATAGTGGCAGCCAGAGCAATGACGGACCCAGAATGTTTCGGTCAAACATGTCTAAAACACCATTTTTTTAACAAAATCACTATAGGGTTTCAAAAAAAATACTCCCACCATCTCGACATAGATATCGAAAATTGTCTAAATTTAAGTGTGTCTATATACTAAATAGTACGTAGATTCATCCAAAATTTTAGATCAGAGGGAGTACAAGACATCACGTATCGGCAAGCCTGGATTTAAAAAGGATGGTAGATCCGCACCGAGCCTGAGTCAAAAAAAAAAAACAAATTGACCGTAGTTAGTTGTTTGTGGGATCCTTACCACCCGTAGTGACTTCAATCTCGGCGCTCTACGACTTCAATTAACGGTAAGCGTTGGGTGAGTGTGTGCCTGTACAGTGTGCCTCCACCTCATGTGACCCCTATACTTTCTCCGTCTCAGAAAAGATGTCACAATTTTATATAAATTTAGATTTATCTAAATAATCTCTAGATACATTTGAAATTAGATAAATTTGCGACATACTTTTTTAGAACGGAGGCACTTACTAGTGTCTGGCAAAAGAAATAGATATGGGGTGACAAAGATCAGAAGGTGAATGGGAGCAAATGATTAACAACTTTCCCCGTACGCTCCACTAGATTGTGCCGCACACTGACAAAATTAGACAAATACGCCTCCCACGACCTAATGCAACCAACTAGATCACCAAGCCACCACCATGTCCTCGTGATGTCACGGATCACAACGTTCGTGCAGTGGGCTTGGATATGACTCCACCATCTCAAAAGGCCCTTGTGAGGTTTCACGATCGTGTTGCGTTTGCACGACTTGCATCGCATGCACGTCATGCGCGCCCTGCATTCACGTACGTCTGGCCGGCGTCTCGTTCAGAGCCTGACGAAGAAGACGGCCAGCTCCGGGCCGGTGCCGCCGCCCTGGGGTGACACCATGTAGAGCGACTCCGAGTCCCGGGAGCCGACGAAGTGCTCGAAGCAGCCGCGCATGTAGGCCACCTCGTCGTCTGGCGACGAACCCGATGCCGGTGGGAGCACGCCGGCGCCCATGGACACCGCCCGCAGCGTCTCCATCACCCTCAGGTCGTCATCCGTCGCCTCCCGCCGCACCGCGTACCCGGTCTTCCTCCCGTTGCAGAACATGGTCCACGCCACCTCGTCAAGCAGCGGCGCCGGCGCCGGCCGCCTCGGTGGCCGGGCCGCCCCCTCGCCGGCGCCTGGCGGCCGGCGCTCCGTCTCCAGCACGATGCGCGCGCCGGCGGGGTTTCCCAGCTCGCGGAGCAGCGCGTGCGTCTGGAGCGCGAGCTCCACCACCAGGCTCGGGAGGCACCGGGGCGACTCCTGCAGCGCCAGCGCGACGCGGCCCTTGCGCCGCCCGAACAGCGTGCCGGTCACGCGCCGGCACGGCCTCCCGCCCCCTGAAGAGAACGATGCAACGTGCGACAGAAGGTGGGAGTCGGCGGCACCCGAGGAGGTTGAAGCTGCCGCCGCGATCTCGCACGCCGATCCGGCCGGCGTCCTCCCGCACCGGGGCGCCAGGACCGGGAGCGCGCTGCGCAGCTTCTGGAACAGCCGCGCCGACCGGGAGGAGCTGCGCCCGGACCGGTGCTTCCGAGACGGCGCCTCCAGCGTGTGTCCCGGCGGCCGCGCCGGGGACTGTCCTGTTCGTCCATTCCCGTCGTCGCTGGCGCCGCCATCGACCGAGGAGAGGGAAGAACTACGGGTGCTGGAGCTCGTGCTTGCCGCGGGGGTCGTGCCGGAGGACGCTACGCTGCTGCTGCGGCTATGAAGACCGTCCGCATTATTGGGGCGCTCCGAGCGGTTGGCGAAGCCCATCGG
Organism: Avena eriantha; assembly: GCA_910589775.1. NCBI lineage: Eukaryota > Viridiplantae > Streptophyta > Magnoliopsida > Poales > Poaceae > Avena > Avena eriantha. Next base: position 125,096,844 of record OU342746.1, read on the forward strand.
CGCTGCCGCGCAGTGGCTGGACGCCGAGACGAACGTACGCCGTACGGCAAACGGCTAGCTCGTGCAACGGTGCGGGTTGGAGGCACTTTCGATGGCTGTTGTTATCTTGTGGCGGCAAAGGCAGAGCGTGAGCTGCGCAACGGGGAGGCTGTTTTGGCGGTTAGGCTTGCTGGGTCATCCCTGCTCCCGCCGGTTTCGGGGCACTGCCTTGCTCCGTCGCGCCATATTTGGGGCTTTGGATCTGCCAACAGGGCAAATCGGCGACCGTTTCAGACCTTCATCTTTCCTCTCTCTCGATCGCTAGGAAACTTTTTTTTTTAGCGAAAGTCATTCGGCGCACTTTAGCGATTCCCAAACACAATTACATCGTTTATGAGTTGGGCAAAAATGAAACCAAGGGGATCATCGTCTCAAATACAAATGATCATTAAAACTATTACAAGTTTTATCATGATCGGAGAACGATTTAGGAGCCGTCCAAACAAGCCAATCCAATGATTGAAAAATAGAAATTACTAGAACGTACTACAAAGGAACTAGAGTAGTAGGAAGTACTAGAATAAATACAGATGGCCCCACCCGTCAGGCTCTCTCCCCTGGCTCTCTGCGGACAGATCCCTGGCGTTGGCTCCCCGGCAGCGTTCCTCTTCCCTCGGCCCGCGTCGCCGTAGAGACATGCCTGTTTTTGCTCTCGTAGTACTTAGAGCATCTCCGCTCGTAACCTCTATACGGGCTCCGGCGCGGCACGTTTTCTGCCTGTATGGGACGGCGCCGCCACAATGTTGCCAAATGGGAGGGCACGGCTAGAGCCGTGCCCCCCAATAACGAAATTTAAATATTTTAAATTTAGCTGATATTTGCACAAACAATTCAAACTTCAACGAACAGTTTAAATTTAACAAAAATTTATAAAAAAATAAAAAAAACGCCATCTAATGGCGGCCACGGCCGATCCCGAGCCGGTGGTATATCGCCGCGGCGTAGTCGAACATGCCCTCCTCCTCCTCGTCGTTGCTGGGCGGCTTGTCCTTCGCCGGTGGCAGGCGGCTGCACCCCTCGCCGTTTGTCCTGCGCGCCGGCCGCGTGGAAGGGCCAGCCGCCCCCTCGTCGTCGTCGATGTCGACGATGACGATGTGGTGCCTGACGGCGCGCTCGGCTTGGTCCCGCCGCCAGTCCTGCGCGGACCAACTGGCGGCGAACTCGTCGGTGGCTGGCAGGACGTCGTTGAAGGATGCCCGCTCCAGCATCCTCTGACCCGGAAATTCTTCCGGGTCCTCGTCGTCCGTCAGCTGGAGCGCTGCTGCCTGGTACTCCTGCGGTGGCGTCCACCCCTTCTTGGGCTCGGGCTTGGGCCTACCCAAGCAGAGGCGGCGAGGGAGGCGCGCGGCGCCTGCGCGGTGGGCTCGCCGGCTCGTCCTTCACCGGCAGGAGCGCGAGGTAGCGCGGCGACAGCGAGGGGTATGACGAGTACCACGTCGGGGACGTCGACGACCGCGAGGAGGAGGACGAGAAGGACATCGACGGTGGCGGGGCGCCCAGCGGTTGCTGGCGGCCTGTTGGCGATCGCACGGGATGCGCGGCGGCATCACCAACGGCGGGTTGTTGCCGTTGGCGATGTGCTCGCGGACCCAGGAGAGGGTCCGTCCCGTAGCACTCCACCACCGCTTTCGGCCTTCGCTATTGTAGTTGGCTGACGGCGGGCCAGCGCGAGGAACGCCGCCCACGCTTGGAGGTTGTCGGGATCCCACTAGGGGTCGTTGCGCTCCGCATCAGTGAGCACCCCCCAGTAGTGCTCGTAGATGGCGGCCCTGTGGGCCCTGCCGGTGGGGATGGGCGACACAGCGAGGCTGTCGCGGCTCACCGCCCACCCCGTCGGGAGCCGGAAAGCCGGCGGGACGGGGTAGCCGGCGCTCCACAGCGCCTGCGCCTCATCAACGTGGAGCCAGAGGCGGCCAAACCCGTTGATCGCTGCACCGTCGTAGCCGTCGTAGCGCGCCAACCCAGAGAGAGAGGGAGAAGAGGGCGACGTTTGGGGAAGGAGATGGTGGAGCTCGCCGTCGATGTGCGTGCGGTGGCAATAGAAACCGCCGCGGGTTTTTATACTGGGGAGGAGGGGGAGGCGAGGGGTGGGCATTAAAGCCACCCTGCCCCTTTGACGGGACGCGTCGGCTGCACCGCCCGCTGCCATTCGCTGGGAAGGCTGCGGCGAGCAGCGCCATTACTCAGCGCTGATGGCGAGGAAGACGGGCTCTACGCGGCTGCCACACGGGCCAGCTTTGACCGGGGCGGTTTGGCGCGCGTGCTCCCGCCTAATCTTTCCGCCACCCGCCCTGCCACGCGTCCATCCGGCGTCCCCGCTCGCCTCCCTATACATTGGGTTTGGCCTGGCGCAGCCGGGTAAATAACTGACCCGCGCCGGCACCAAAAAAATGGGGCGCGTGGCTGGGCTCGAAATTTCGTGTCGGCGGCTCCCAAAACGCTATGGGGGGCCTTTGAGGCCCCCGAGTGGAGATGCTCTTAGAGTCTTAGACTCGTTCTCGCTGTTGTTGGCGCCGTTCGCCTCTCTCGGCATGCTTCTCCTGCCGGGTGTCTCTGCTGGAGCTGTTCATCCTGTCTATGTCGGCCTACATGCCCATGAACGTCTTGAACAGGTCGTCGACACCTTCACCACTGCTGCTGGCAGGAGAATCCCTAGCCGGATCCGTCTTGGCCGATGGGAGCGGGAAGTACCCAAATAGGACGTCGTTCCTGTTGGCCTAGACCCGACAGTACTTTCATTGGGACGTTGCGACGAGACAACCAGCGACAAACGCGTAACTTGTCGACTTTCCGACAAGACGCAGCTTGCGAAGCTAGCTCTTCTAGTCGATCCGCCGCTGATGGATTCCTTTAGCCGAGCCAAACACACAAGTATCAAAGCTAGCTAAGCTATCCTGATCAACTTGATCAACTAGTATTAGCACCACACGTAGGACTAGTACTAGCACCACACGGAGACGATTTACCACAGGCACGTATCATGCCTTAGCGTTTTTTATTTCTCAATCGCTCACTTGATTACAGGGGTACTACATGTGTATATGTAGTAGATCTAGTGTAGCTATTCTAGTAAGATTAGGACTCCTAATTCCTACATCAACCGCGCTACACAAACCTACACATACTCGTATACTACTTGTATATGACAGAGTGCACCGCGCCCTGCCGGCGTCGGTTCGGACGTACTTATTGTTAACAATCACCCCCTAAGCACGACGTGCGATTCACCTCGACCTGGGTCCCAAATGCGCCAATAGCTCTTTGCAGCGTCATCCTCGTCATTGCTTTTGCCGCTCCAAGCGTCATCCTCCATGTCACCAACTTTACTTTCGCCGGCTTCTCCATGAGTTGACGTCGACCCTTCTTATCCGCGTCCTTTTTGTTCTCGTTCTGTTTGTCCATGTCTTCAGTTTTCATCGGTTCCTTGATAAACACACATTGCTTTTTGTGCTTCATCTTCACCGGATAATTCACCATTACCCTCCGAAGTTTCTCCTTCGGGTAGTAGTCCAACACGTCTCACATTGTGTTGGTCGTAGTCATTTCGGCTCTAGTACAGTCGGAGGCATCACGACATACTCTTCTGCGCCCAACACAACGCTTGTCTCTTCACTTGCGAATCCTCTAATTTCTGGCTGAGGTATCATGTCGCTCTCTCGCGACTCGCCTATCTGATCTCGCCGAAATATTTTCTCACCAAGATTCACGTGAACGTTACTAGCAAAGCTAGCTAGATCCTTGCCTGACGGATGCAACTCCGGCCGATGCTTTTGGCTGTCGTGCACCCACTTGCAAGGAAACTCAGGTGTAGCTAGATCAATGAGCTCTTGACACAATAGATCAGCTAGACGCACAACCTCTTTTTCATTTGATTTTCTTGACGGGATTTATGACTTCATCCCGTCTAGTGCAGCTCGAGCTGAACTGACTCCACCCGATTCTGCTGGGTCGCATCTCTCTTCCTGCATAGTTAAACTATCACAATGACTGCTTTTTTCTGGCCTTTCACATTTTGGTGCAAGCTGAGTTGGATTGCTCCTTGGCCAGGTTTCTAGGCTGACCGCCCCTAGACTGACTGGACCTACTTGTCTTGGTCCGTCAATTTCTTCTGCCATTACAGCTTCTACGCTGCTTGGCCTACTTGTTTTTTGCTCCAGCTTCTAAGATGGGCACCCCTGGACCTCCCCGCGGAGTTCCTCCTGGTGAGCCTTTTTCTTTTAGTCCGCCTCCTTCTGGCGTTTCTGGGCCGCCAGTCCCTGGACCATCCTCTGATCTATTTTCTGGGTCTCCGGATGGAGCTCCTCTCGGCGGATCACTTTCTTTTGGACGACCTCTTTCTGGCGTTTCTGGGCTACCATCCCCTGGACCTCCCCTTGGCCCGATCTCCGCACGTGAAGCACCTCCTTCTGGGCTGTTGAGGAAAGCACATGTGCCACGTCCGCCTACAGATTCTGGTGGATGTCCTGACGTGCTACTGCCTTCATCATGCAACGAGACATCTTCTCGATCCAGGATGTTGTGTCCTGCCATGTCGGTAGTCCGATTACTTTTCGGCTGTGCTTCTGAATTTGAGGTGAACTCCTCCTTCTCAGAACTTGACATACGCACGTCGACTTCTTCTGACACCTTGGTCGCCGTACTTGGCGTCGCCACACTTGAAGAACCAACCGGGGTCACTTCCGGTTCTACCAATGTCATCTCGTCGTTCAAGACAACCTCATGTTGCCCCACGTGAGCACTAGTGTCGTCGGCACCTGCGCATACCACGCTTTCCACACATCCTTCGCTGATTTCTTTCCGACTAGGTGTTGCAGGACGTCCGTCGACATGACCGAGCAGAGCGCCGTCAACGCTTGGCAATTCTCTCGGTACTTCGCACCTCTCTTGACGTACTCATCACCACCTGGATCGATGGACTCCTAAATCTCCTGACCTTCCATGGTGCACTGCATCACCAATGCCCGTAGTCCGTAGTACTTGTGATCCAGACACGGATACAAAGCCGTGCCCACTGTCTCGAACACTGGTGTCGATACCGAGTTCTCGGCAAGCTTCACAATCGCCATGACCTATTTGTACTTTCAACAGATCACGGACGACAACCTTGGCTCTGATACCAATTATTGGCCCAGATCTGACAGTACTTTCATCGGGATGTTGCGATGAGACAACCAACGACAAACACGTAACTCATCGAGTGCTTTCTGACAAGACGCAGCTTGCGAAGCTAGCTCTTCTAGTCGATCCGCCGCTGGCTGATTCCTTTAGCCGAGCGAAACACAGAAGTATCAAAGCTAGCTAAACTATCCTGATCAACTTGATTAACTAGTATTAGCACCACACGTAGGACTAGTACTAGCACCACAAGGAAACGATTTACCACAGGCATGTATCGTGTCTTAGCCTTTTTTATTTCTCAATCGCTCACTTGATTATAGGATAGTATATATGTAGTAGATCTAGTGTAGCTATTTTAATAGGATTGGGACTCCTAATTCCTACATCAACCGCATAACACAAACCTACACGTACTCGTATACTACTTGTATACGACAGAGCGCAGGACGCACCGCGTCCTGCCAGCGTCGGTTCGGACATGTTTATTGCTAACAGCTCCGGGACTGGTGATGCACCTTACGGCTGCGCTCGACGTCGCTTCAATGTCTGGTGTCAACGCTAACATCATCTCAAAGCCATCTAGTATATACACCATCTCACAACCATTTGAAAAGACAACTAAGTTGAACAAACGTTGATCAGCAAGGAGCGTCGGCGGCAAGAACTCCTTGCCGGAGGAGGTACAACGGATGGGTGGCCGACTTGCCGAATCGTACAACGGTGGAGTGGCATCTTCTAAGAGCTCTAAGCTCCCTAGGATTGACGAGCCCTGAGCGCACCAAACAATTACGTGTGGTTTGGCCCACCCGTGGGTACGTCGATTTCAAGTCGGTTGCTGGGCTTGGCTAGGCCCTTTTGTGTGCGTGTTGAAACCAGATCGACATGCCTCCGCTCTCTCAGGTCTTCTCGCAAATCACCCGTTCCCCTTTGCTCCGGCAACACCGCCTCAGCCAATCCAGCCTTGATTCGCCGCCTCCTGCCGCTGATGCACATCGGCACGAGTTCAACTTGATCTCCTCCGCCTGTTCCATGTCACCGGTGCGTTATCCCTGGCACCTCCCCAAACCCTAGCCGTGCCGCCGTCGGTGTTGTGGTGCGTACTAGCCTTCAGCAACGGCAGGTCTTCCACACGGCTGTTGGATCGATCAAGAATGCTGCTCCACATCATCTACTTCGAATCCGGCATACAGGACAGCGGTGCTATGGGCGCAACCTTGACATCTTCCTCGACTACTTCGACCACCTCCTCGGTTCCGTCTCATGACAGCAACGAGTTTACTGTGCCGGCGAGGTTGTGGTGGTGACCGCCTCTTCGTCCACTACGCCTGGTAATTCCCTTCGATCCCCTATCTGATTTGTGATCCCTTGCGATCTGTCTATGGTGGTTATTTGGACACTGATTTCTGGACCGTGTCTTCGGAAAATAGGATAACCGCAGGTTGTAGCTTGTTAGCTTACGGCTGCCCTCTAATTGTGATCTGCTCTATGCTGCTGGTTCTTAACTAAGTTAGGATTTTGAGGACATTATATTTTTGCTATAAGCCGCTACTGAAGTTATTTTTGTGGTTAATATTTGTGTTCTAGCTAGGCTTTAGTTGCTCTATTAAGGTGTCATCTGTTCATGGTTGCTAAGTATTGGTTGGCTACGGAATTAGATCACACCATATCAGGATGTCGTGAGAATTTAGTGCCCACAGTGCAATGTTGCCTCAGTAAGTCATGCGCTGTTGTGCAATATAGGCCCTAATGTAATCCGATTCTTGATTAAAAGTTAAGTTATTTTGAGACAAAAGCCTGGTATTAAGTTTTTATGGGTCCGATATTTTTAGGCATGACTGTTAATCTGTCGTCTTTGGTCACGTCGTGGACAGAGCATAAACCTGGTGCGATACTAGAGTTGCTCACAGTTACGGGAGTCTAGGACTTTACGAACTCCTTTCCCCTTTGATCTTTTTACCTTTTTCACCTTGCTATAATCTATCTACCCTGCACCCATTAATGGAAAACAGTTTCTAGCTGTGTTTTTCTATTAAAAGAATATCTTGGAATCGTCTTTTAATTTATCTTTCAGGTTCTTGCAAAAAATAATACAATCGGGTTTTTCAGGACAGGCAAATAATTCCTTTTAGTCATCCTTTTATTGTCCTGGTATATGCATCTTGAGCTGGTCATGCTGTATTGGATTGCTCTATGGATCAAGAGTATGGACAAGGTATACACCAGTACAAAAAGCAAGTAGAAAGTGATATTCCATCTCTCATTGAATACTGTAAATGGCCACCGGTTAAGAATATGCGGTGAGCAATAACTACATTGTTTTTTCCAGTGTATGGATTAGCGTCAAACTTTTGTGTTTTAGCGAGTGTTGTGTGTCGGTGCCAACCATTTGGCTATGCTCTCATCTTCATAGGTGTTCCTGGTGCGGCAGGTTTTGGGCGTGCGTGGCTAGGGTCATTTGTTCGTTGCTTCCTTGGATGGATGGCATGCAGCCTGCGTGAGGCCGGCGGCATCGGCAGCGTGCTGGTATTTTCTTTACTTTTCTTCTCCCCTAGCGAAGGTTTGCATCATCCATTTTTCTGTGGTTCAGTGTGCGCTCCTTCGTTATCGATTGGGGTGAAATGCCGCCATTTCGTGATTCTGGTTGCAGCAGCGTGGTGCTTTGATGGTTGCAGTCGATTTGGTTTCAGCTGAGGGGATAGTTTCTGTCTGTGCTTCCGTACTTGCGCCATGGTTTGCTGTTTAGGGATTTTCGGTGGTGGTAAACCGGTTGGCTGTTGCAGTGATGTGTTGATCTTGGCATATCGGATCATGGGGCGTCTCCTCTTCGAACCAATAGAAACAAATCTGAACGAAAGTTGGTCCTCGAGGGTTTTCTGCTCGCTCCATTGCTTTCAATGAAGAACGAAGTACCCCTGTTTGACACGGTTCTGTCTACTCTTTTGGTAGGCATTCTGGTAGTAGTACTATCTACTCCTTGAGATACAGCTAAATGTCTTTATCATGTAGGAGGAGCTACCGGCATGTTCCGAGAGGAATTGTCACTGTACAGGAGCAGAGATCGTAACAAAGGAATGACAATGCAGCTCCGGCCTATATGCTGACAAACATGGTCGAGACAACCACGGCATTCCAAATTTTCGACATTCTAACATTCATCAGTGCATGATGGATCCATCCCGATGATTTTGTAGCCTTCGGGCCCAAGCGACGACGTGCACATTTTCACCCCAGGGGTAAGAAATTTCCTGCCAGGAGTTTTTGTTCTTTTGTGTTTTCCGTTATATCCGTAATCAGCTTAGTCAGTTCCTATGTTTAGCCACCCTGCCTCTAGATCACTCTTTTAACGAGGTTGCTATGCCGGCCATTTTTTCTGGAGAAAATTACAAAAAACCACCACATTACATGCTAGAGTTTCAAAAAGCCACCACGCTAGGGTTTCAAAAAACCACCAGTTTAGAGTTGGTTCGTTTCAAAAAACACTGATACCGGTTTGATGCTTGTCTAATGACGAAACTGACATCATGGCCCCACCTGTAAGGATGACGTGGCTCCCTCGGACGGCAGCAGGCAGACGACCGTTAACGGCGTTGTCGGAACCCTACACCCCCCCGTTCCTACACAGGTCAAACCAGACCATGCTCTCACTTCCTCTCCTGCGTGCGAACTGAAGCGATGGCGGCGGCGATTTCTCCTGGCTCTAGATCTACGACCGGCGGGGGCACTGGAGGCGTACCTGGCGGCGCAGATGGCGGTGGAGACGGCGGCGGTGGTCATGAAGTGGAGGTGCTGGGCTTCGTCGCGGCGGAAGGGGATTGATGCGGTAGCTCTAACCTGTCGACGGTGAAGTTTGCATCGCCGGAGAAGATGGCCGCCGCTGCCTTGGCAAAGCGTTGGAAGGAGGATGTTACCCAGAGCAGCCGTTGGACTAGTGCATTCGGAGACGACGTCGCGTAAGTCATTCGCCTCCCTCTTATCTGCCATTATCTTTTCCATTTTGGCTAGGGATTTCTACTGAAAAATAGACAATTAAATTATCTTATTATGAATATATGCAGTTTGGATGATGATATATGGGATGTAAGGATCAATTTAGATGGCAAGGACAATTTAGAGCGCACTATATGGCAGTCAGATGTAACATTCCTCAATTTGCTAGCTCTAATTGAGACAGAGGGCTATGGGATTACAGACAACATATATTATGTGAAAGAGAAGGGTACAGGGATAGATGGGATGGACTTACTGGATGGGCATATTAAGGTGGAGCAGATGGTTGAACTTCATGAGCATAAGAAATCTGTCAGCTTGACTGTAATCAAAAGAGGAAGCACACTTTCATCAAACATCAACACTCCTGCAGCTGAAGAGCAAATCCCAATTTCAGAAATTGGAAACCCCATTGTCTACACAGTTGATGATGATGGAGTGATTTTACCAAGTCAGGAATGTACCCAGTTATCAGAAGATCCTAACTGCATGTACTTGCTTACACAACAGAGCAACAATCTTGAGAATGACATGCAGATCTTACAAGTTGGTGATGGTGATGGAGGCTACTTATTTAATGAACATGGAACAACTAAGGAGAAGGGAAAGCATATTGTTGATGATGAAGAAGAAGATATGGGAGAGGATGAACAAGAAGATATGGAAGAGGATGAAGATTCAGATATGGAAGAGGATGAAAATTACATGGGAAAGGATAGAAATGAAACTGAATCAGATGAAGATGAGCCAAATCATGGACTATCTGATTTGAAGAAAGGAAAGAGGGGTGGCTTAGATCATGAGTCTTATTATGAACAAGAGCCTGAAGATTTATTTAATGCAGCAAATTGTTCAGATGATGACAAGGATGACAGTGGTTGTGAAACACTCTCCCAGCCAGTTACTGTGAAGAAGAAGAAAGAACCAGTGAGGAAGGGGCCTACTACCAGATCACATTGCAGTCTGCAGAGTTCAGCACCACCAGATTATCTTCCTTCTGATGATGAAGGGCCAGATGGTGATTTGGATCCAGAGGATGATGATGGATTTGAGACATTGTCATGGGCTCTGCCAAAAGGAAGGAAAAGTAGGGCCAAAAATAAGGAGCCAAGGGTGTGGTATGATGAGAACAGACTGCAACCTGAAGAAGGATTGTGCCTTATGATGTACTTCCTAGATGTGTACCAGTTCAGGAGAGCAGTGCAAACACTTCATATTGCACAGCTAAGGAACTTCAGGTACCATAGAAATTGCAAGGACAGAGTGATAGTAAAATGTGCTCAAGAGAAATGTCATTTTTTTATTGTTGGTTCTCAGATAAAGAATGAGAAATCATTCTGCCTAAGAAAGATGCACTTGGAGCACTCTTGTGGCACATTAGGTGAGCAATGCAAGGTCACGGGCAAATGGGTTGCAAAGATATGTGAGCCCAGCATTAGAATTGACCCAAGGACAGGCATTGAGAATGTGATGGAGACAACCAAGGAGAAATATGGTGTAGATGTTCCTAAGATGATGGCATACAGGGCAAAGAGGAAAGCTTTACAGATTGTGCTTGGTGATCAGGTGGAGTAATACAAGAGGCTAAGGGATTACTTGCAGACAGTGCTTGACACAAATCCAAGCTCTAGATGTATTGTGACCACAAAAATTCTGGTAGAGCATCCAAGTACCAACCCTAGATTTCATGGATTGTTCTATTGTCTAGGTGCATCTATACAAGGATTCCTTAATGGTTGTAGACCATTTATAGGTAATTGACATGATATATCTCCCTTTGCTAATTAATGAGACATGCACACATTATAACCTAGCATATATTTATTCATTTGTAGGTCCAGATGGATGCTTCATTAAGCTCACCACAGGGCAGCAGATTCTCTGTGCCACTGGAAGGGATGGGAACAATAACATCTTCCCTATTGCTTTTGGACTGGTTCACAAGGAGGAGACAGCTACATGGTCTTGGTTTCTCACCCAACTAAAGTATGCTATTGGTGGTGAAGCAGGCAAGTTTGGGTATTATACCATAATTTCAGACAGGCAGAAGGTAATTGCATAATATACATCTCATGTGCCATATGTAGTTGCCATGTTCAGTTATTTACATTGTTAGTAATCTTTGTGTAGGGTCTACTTAATGCAATCAACCAAATATTCCCCGACTGCCCTCAAAGATACTGCTTAAGACACATTTATGCAAACTTTCAAACTGCTGGTTTTAGAGGTGAGGAGCTCAAGAAATACATGGATGCAGCCTCCTATTCTTACACAAAGCATGGTTTTGATGTTGCCATGGCTAACATGAAAGAGGAGAGTGTGGAAGCTTGGGAGTGGTTAATGAAAATACCAGTTGCAGCATGGGCTAGATATGGCATGGACTATAACTACAAAATAGACTTAGTGGTGAACAATTTAAGTGAGGTATTCAATAGGTGGATTCTTGACATTAGAGGGAAACCAGTTAGAACAATGTTTGATGGCATAAGGAAAAAAATGATGGTCAGGAATGAAGGTAAGAGAACAGGAGGTGCTAAGGCAAGATGGGAAATCACACCTTGTTATGCAGAACTGTTAGAAGAAAACAAGAAGTGGTCAAGGATGTATAGACCAAGAAAGGCTGCTGAAGGTTTGTGGGAAGTTAGCCATGGGGCCAAATGCTATGCTGTTAATTTGGCTGACAAAACATGTGGATGTAAGAAATGGGACATGACTGGAATCCCTTGCAATCATGTTGTATCTGCCATATATAAGTCATTCCAACACCCTGAAGACTTTGTTTCTGATTTCTTCAAGAAACCTATGTATGTTGAGGCATACAAGCCTGTGATTTACCCTGTGCCTGGTGAAGATAGTTGGACAAGGACTGATACACCTGATATTGATCCACCAATCTTCAAGGTCTCATTGGGCAGGAATCAAACCAAGAGGAGAAAAGGAAAGTATGAAGTTCCAGAACCAAAGCAATTATCAAGGATGGCCACTATAACTTGCAGCAATTGTGGAACTCTTGGGCACAGATACACTAGTTGTGGAGCACCTTTAAATCCATCTTTGATGATGAGGAAAAACAAACATAAGGTTGGTTTTGTTTGGTTGCTTTTTCTGTGTTTTAACCATTCTCTGCATTTTCTGTGTTTTAACCATTCTGTCTTGTTTGGATGCAGGAGAACAGGACAGAGCACTCCGAGTCTTCCACAGCAGCAATTCTACATGTAGCTACAAGCTATGCTCCAGCACCTACTTCACCTGCTTCAGCACCTGCTGCTAGGAGGAAAACAACACCTGCAACTAGGGGAACAACACCTGCTACTACTTCAGCTGCTTCAGCACCTGCTGCTAGGAGGCCACCACAACCTTTCAAAGCCCCAAGGCCAGGTCCTGCACAAAATGAAGCAAGTGGTACTTCTAGGAGGCCAGTAAGAGCAAGAAAGCAAAGCACAAGGATGACAGGTTACCTGACAGCAAGCAATATTGACAAAATTACCTTGAAAGATATCAAGAAGGGGCTATTATAAAATGCATGTGTAATGTTGGAAGTATGTGTGTGCTTGGTGATTCTGAAGTCTGGATTGGAACTATGTGTGTGGTTGTGATTCTGCTACTATGTTGGAATCATGTATGTGGTAGTGAACTATGTTGGAACTATGTGTGGGTTGTGAAGTATGCTATGAACTATGTTGTGAAATCCTTGTTGATACTATTGTGTGATTCTGAAATGCTTGTTGGTACTAATTTATAAATATGCCACTAGACATAAACCACTGGAAATACATCTATAAATATGCATCTATAAATATGACAACGTCAGCACATACACATAGATAAGCCATCAACATCAGTACATACATTACCACAATGGTTCAACACATAGATAAGCCATTACAAATAGTTCAACACAATGGTTCAGCACATAGATAAGCCATTACAAATAGTTCAACACAATGGTTCAGCACAGAGGGTTCATCACTTGCATTACACAAATAGTTCAACACATAGAGAGGCCTTTACAAATGGAGTGCACACTCCATTCATGTACCTAAACACACCATCACTCCTCACAAACTGCTTTGATTCTCTTCAACTTGTCCCTGTTAGCATCACTTGCTTTGAAAAGATCAAACAAGGAGTGCTTTAACTTTTTCTTTTCAACCTTAAGAGTAGCTCTTTCATCATCCCACTTCTGCTGTTTCCCCCTGAAGATATCTGCCTGAGATTTGAGCACGTTCTTCATTTCTTCCTTAGCTTTCTTTAGGACCTCTACTTCATTCTTCAATGCAGCTATGTACTTCTCCATCTGCTCAACATTAGGTTCCCCACTGTTTATCCTGACAAGGATATCTGCTTTCACCTTCCTCTCAGTCTCAGCTATCCACCTATTACCTTCCTCTACTAGTGATGCATGTTTTTTCTCCAATTTCTCCTTCTCTGCAGATAGATCCTTCATCATCTTACTACTCTCATACCTCTCTTAAATTCTTGAGCTCTGGCTATCCTCATACATTCCCCATAACTTAGACAATGCATGCTGGAAACTATCATCCCACTCTGGATCTATCTACCTTTGAAAGCCACAATTCAAGACCTGCTGCAGAAGTATATGATTGGGAATATAATCAGCTATCACAATGTACCTAAATACAGGTTCAGTACAACACTATGATTTCAATAGACTATAAATGATTCCTAACAGGTTCAGTCCATTACAAATGGAGTGGACACTCCATTTTTCAACCTTAAAACACCATTAGGACTATAATGATTCAGAAAAAAATTCTATATCTAAAAACAGATTAAGTGTGCATGATTATAGTAGACTAAATTATCAGAACTATTTGTGTGCATGATTACAATAGACTAAATTAAGTGCAGAATTATCAGAACCACCACATTATCAGATTAAGTGTGCATGATTACAATAGACTAAATTCAAGTTAGGAGTATATGTAGTCATGTATATGATTCAATAACAACTAATCATTATTTAAAACAACATATGAATTAATCAAATTACCGAGAAATACTCACATTTTCCACTGAGCATAGATAGAACTTCCTCCCTGTATCTTTGCCCTGAAACGCAACACATCGATGTGGCTTCAGTTGGTGACCGGAGCAAACGAATGGGGCATCATGATCAATGCAGCAATGTTCCGTGTCCAAGACATGATCTGGTGCGTGGTCCAGCGGACAAATCTACAAATCGAACGAATCACCCACGAATCGAAGCTCAGATCAAAGGATTTCAAAAAAAAAATCCCAAATCGGTAACCCTAACCCTGACTAACTAGAGGAGAAAATTACTCACATCGCCGAGAAGAGATCCACCGGAAGATTCGGTGTCGTTCCAGCTCGGCATGATCTACGGTGGCGGCGGCGGCGTGCTGACCAGCGGCGACGGTGGCGGGCGAGCTAAGACGGACAAGAAGCAAAGCACTGAGGCACGGGAGAGAGAAAGGAACGGGGCAACCGTTTTGTGTAGGGTTCCGACAGCGCCGTTAACGGCCGTCTGCCCGCTGCCGTCCGAGGGAGCCACGTCATCCTTACAGGTGGGGCCATGATGTTTTAGACCAGCATCAAACCGGTATTAGTGTTTTTGAAACGAACCAACTCTGAACTGGTGGTTTTTTGAAACCCTAGTGAATAGTGATGGCTTTTTGAAACCCTATCCTGTAATGTGGTGGTTTTTTGTAATTTTCTCTTTTTTCTGCTCCGTCCTTTTTAATCATAGGTTTAAGAGGCTATTGGTAAACCACACCACAGAGCTTATGTAATTGAAATTCTGTATCTCGATGTGCTTACCGGTTCGCAAACTGAATTACTTAAACCGTCTCGCCACACTTACTGATCCATGTGCACATCGTACTGGAAAAAAAATCTCATCTCTTTGGTTAAATTCTTCAGTCTACATTATTAGATTAGTTTTATTAACTCAATTTTGAAAAACGTTTGCTGGTTTGGTGCACCAGATTGACACTACGCACATCCTACTGATCCATGTGCACATCCTACTGAAAAAAATGTCTCAGCTCTTTGGTTAAATTCTTTAGTCTACGTTATTAGATTAACTTCATTAACTCAATTTTGAAAAACGTTCGCTGGTTTGGTGCACCAGATTGACACTACGCACATCCTACTGAAAAAAAATTGTCTCATCTCTTTGGTAAAATTGTTCAGTCTACATTATTACTTTATTAGATTAACTTCATCAACTCTGTTTTGAAAAAATAATTGCTGGTTTGGTGCACCAGATTAACACTACGCACAGACATGCATCCAAACTCTGCCCGGTAGAATAGTCGTTCATGCAGTGCACCTACTGCTAAAATCAGTTTAGACTGATCAGCCCTACTTGCTTGAAAAGAACAATCCACACATTTTCAATTTTTGCAAGCAATCTTCTTTCATAATGTATGCCTGGTGCTGCACCTTAGCTGGTTACACCAATGAAAATAATTCCTTCCCTGTGTACTATCAACCACTGGCTTCTTACTCTGATGACCGCTGACTTTCCTAAGTCATGCCCGCTACTGCATTTATCAGTCAGTTAAAACATTTGGTAGGTTAGTGCATCATATTGACACGCCGCAGAAAGTACAACTGCAACTATTCTTAAATATTGTTGTTAGAATTATGTCAGGACTTTTCTTAAATTTACAACCACAGCTAATAGGTCATTGGCTTTAGATTGGTACATAAGATACTGTTAATAGTCACTTATCGTATAATCCAGTATTGCAGACCAATATCAAAAGGGATGCCTTGCTTGCTCATCTCCAGTACAATACTCGACAACATTGTTAGGATTATGTTAGTTTTTTTGGGGGGAGCAACCAGCAGAAACGCTGCCTCTTCATTAAGTAGAAAAAGAATTGGCAGTTTATGAGGAAAACTGGCGGAAACCTGGGTATGTTAACCCACAAGAACAATTTATAAGGGAAACTGGCGAAAACCATACAACCCAACACCACACGCCGGCCCCGAGGACGCACACCACACGAGTCGACGACAGTTCTGCCCAAGCAAGAAGGGATGCCACTCCGAGCAGGGAGTTCCGGAGGCACCGCTCCGACGTCCACACCGGTCTCGAGAACGCGCACACTGGCGAGAACTGAGACACTCCAAACATAACACGCTGGCCACGAGGCGGAGCACCACACGAGTCGTCGACATTTCTGCCCAAGCATGAAGGGACGACACTCAAAACGAGAGCTCCAGAGCCGCCGCTCCAACGTCCACCGGTCTTGAGACCGCACACCTGCCTGGCCGACGAAGCAGTTGCCAAGCAAAGTTAAGCCAAACTTTTCCTAGCAGATTACCATACCTTCAAGTTGTGGCATCCTGCTAAAACCACTACTAGAAAATCGCGTTGTTTTTGTGCATTGCATCGTCATGACCGCATGCTCATGTCATCATGCCACATTGCATTTGAGCATCGTCATGTCATCATGCATCTGTTGTCTGAAACTATTTTCGAAAAAACTATTTCTGTTTTCTAAATACCTAGCCTTTATTCAAATACAAAACCCGGGACTCCGGAATATTTTGGTTTGTCTAAATACGGTTTGCAAAAGCGTCGTTTTAAATAATAAAATATTTATATTATTTTTAGGGGGCAGCCGAACCAGGCCCAAACCGGCCCAGCAGGCCACCCCCAAATAAAAACCAAACAACCTACCCTAAGTCAAACCCTACCTAACCGGCTACCCTAACCCCAAACCATCTCCCCACCCCGCCGTCTCTCTCTCTCTCTCTCTCTCTCTCTCTCTCTCTCTCTCTCTCAGCCACCTTACCCGAGCCAACCCTAGCCCGCCACCTAAGCCGCCTGGCCCCACTCCCTCTCCAACTCCCGCCCAGCCACCTTCTGACCCACCGACCAGGTCCACCCTGGGCGCGTCCCCCACCACCAACTCCCGCCTAGCTGCCGCCTGCAGCCCGACCCGGTCCACCCAAGTGGACACGCACCCCACACCCCCACCTGCCCGTCCCCTGGCCCCACCCCACCGACCGCCCACGCCCTGCCTCGATCCCATCGACGCCGCACCTGCCCGTTCCCCACCAACCACCAGCACGCTTCCCCTCGTCGCCCTCCCTCTCCCCTGCTCGATCTCCACGGAGGAGCTCCGGCCGCCGGGGCCTGGCCCCTCGCAAGCTCTGTCGCCGCCGTCACCCCACGCCTGGACACCGCTCGGATGCCTCCCTCTGCACTTCTCCACTGCCGCCCGCGTGCCCCCGTCCTCCGTGACCCCGCGCCGGCCCTGTACACCACCCAGGTCCCGTGCAGGTCACCGCCGAGCCGCCCTTCCCCTCCGGCGAGCCGCCTCTCTGCCTTCCTCCGCGACCTCGCCCGCCTCCTCTTCCCCGCCGCTGAGCTCCACCCCGCGAGCCCGCCACGCCGCCCGAGCTCCCCCGGCTCCATCCTCTGCCCCTGGCCGCACCTCCTTCCTCAACCGCCACCTCGCAGCATCACCGTCGCCGCCCTCCCCGTCTCATCCTCGCCTTGGCCGCTCCGTCGGCCACCTCTCCGGCCGCCGCCGTCGCGACCACCCCCCGGCTCAACCTTGCCTAGGACGAGCTCGTCGCGCGCCACCGCTCTCTGGCCACAAGCTCGCGGACTCCCATCTGCCGCCGCACCTCTACAGGCTCGCCAGGCTGCCGCCGCGCGTCATCGCCACCCCTGTAGAGCCGACCTGGAGGCCCAGCCCTCCTCTGCTCCGTCCGGCAAGCCACCATCGACCAAGCTCCTAGACCCCGTGAGGCTCCGCCCGCTTCATGCAGCCCTCTGTTCGTTATCTTGGCCGCCTTTGGGGATCTGTAAGTTTTGGTACTAGTGTGATGCCAACATAACGACCACCCGATAGCCTCGGCTACGCGCACCTCTATTAAGCTGTGTGTGCAACTATGTTGGCATATTCATCCTGCAGTTGCCAAGATCGTCAACGCACCGAAGTCCAAGACCGATATGATGCCATGTCTTCTACATGGAACGCCGTGACCTCCCATATGGATCCGATGGTCGAGACCCCCCCGAAGACCGATCCTGGAGTTCGAGGCCCGAACCCGATGAACTCTCGACGCTGCACCCTCGGAACAACAAGTTCTCCATCCAGGACGCCATGCCCTCCTCCGAGGATCCGGTAACGCCGGTGCGACAAGATCTACTTCTCGGGACATCGAGTTCGCCATCACGGATGACAAGCACTCCTTGGAACCGAAGACACGGAAACCACAAGACCTCCTTCCCGGGATCCGAAGACCGAACCCTCGGCACGCCAAGATCTTCTCCTCGGAACGCCACGATCTTCTCCTCGGAACGCCATGATCTCCTTCACATATCCGAAGACCCTGAACCCGGGGTCCGAACCTCGTGGCCTCGAAGACCGATCCCGTCGAACCCTGTCGAACTCCGGTGAACCAAGATCTCCCGAACCCAGATGTGTGACCCTAAGCCTCTATTTTTATAATATGACATTATCAACTGTCGCATATTAAATTGTTCATCCATGCATGTCTGTCTGTGGGTTTGGGGGCATTATGCCGATTTACCTCATAATTAAATATGGAGTGTTTATGCGGGATATCTTCGTCTCATTCCGGACTCCATTTAAGTTGGTGTAGCGAACTGATGCCATGTTTCACCCTGTTAACACCACATTTAAATTGCAGGGTAGATAAATAACTTGAATCATATAATTAATTGTCGGGACCCCGGTTCCGCTTAATACTGCCTAATTGCACCGCATCTGCATCATATCATAATCATGCCGGATCTTTTGCCGTAGTATTAAATAGTGCATCCGGTGTTTGTTCTAGTGTTTGCTTCTTTGCGGATTAGGCCGATGAGTTGATGTGAGTATCGACAAGTTCTCCGGATATGAACCTTCGGCAATGTTTCCCAGGCGAGCATCTCTCCCTCTTCTATCTATTTTGCATTTATAGTCTTTATTTCCTCCTGTTGATCTATTGTTATCTGTGTCGCGATGCTTTAGTTTCCGTGCACCAGTTATATCCCGTGTAGCCTCTATATTGCCATGGACACATCCTATTGCTATTGTTTGATAGATAGTCGGCCCTGCGAGTCGTAGCTGCTTGCTTCTGTGTTGCTTTCCGTCGTTGTCGTTCCACCGTTGACAGCAAGTTGGCACATGATAAACGGTGGAGATGCTTAATGGTGGAGATGATCATGACTTTAAACACAACTATTAAATTGCTAGATATAACTAAGGCAGAGGCATCGGTGGGCAATAGATGTTATTTGGTTCTTCCACGCTCACTTGTGTCCCGTAGGACCCCGAGTACTTGATACATGTTCCTTGATATTCGCACTATCCACATCCGGGAGACCCTATGGGATCCCCCTAAGCCAGAGCTTGATTCATTTCTATTTCTTGGGGCCACAAAGTAGTTTGGGGCTTTATTACTATCATGTACTTATGCCATACTTTACTGCTTTATTTACGATTGTGCGTGGAGCACCTGTACTGTTTAGGATCGTGACACGTTTTCGCTGTATCGACAAGCCCAGTCACACTTTTGGGTTCCCAGTCGTTTACAGTCGTCCACACAAACCCTAGGTCCGTTCCGGAGCCGGCCAACTTCGTGGCGGGTAGCTTAGTGGGGTGGCCCCCTGAAATATTTATGAATCCTATGATTGCTTTGTTGTGAAAGCCTCGTTGGGTTTTGAGTTGGTTTTTTCCGAGATTGATCGAGTGTGTGTTGCTATTTGTGCACCCCTGTAGGGTAAAACTTTCTGAAAGCCGTCTCCGCGGTTATGGACGACTTGGAGCACAGTATCTCGATCATAGACAAGCATAACTAAAGTAGCACTATAAATTTGACTTAATATGTGACTAGTAATCAGATTCAACTATAACGGAATGGATATTAAAAATGCCAACAGCTGGAGGATCTGGGTTGTTTGGTGACATGCTATACCTGCCTAGTAAGTACTGCAACTCCAATGGAATGTGATAAAATTGCCATTAATTGCTGGGGTTTTGGGATTCCTCAGGACAATTACATCTGACTAGTAAATGTTCCAACTACCATAGAATGGTAATTAAAACTGCTCACTACTTATGCTTCAGGGTGACTCATGCTATCTATATCTGACTAGTAAGCGCTTCAACTATAACGGAATGGATAAAACTGCCAACTGTGTGAGTTTCTCGGTTTGGCTTCCTCGTTTGGTCTCGAGGGGGGGGATACCAGGATGGGTATGATTGGTGTTAGTATCAGGTTGGATCTGAATATGTCTTTCTTATCCCTCTCTAATAGCCGCCAGTTGTACTGAGTCTCTATAGGTTGTTTAGTGCTGCTGCGCTGCCGCTTCAGTCCACCATACCTATGTAGGCGAGAGCCGCCGAATTCTAGCCTCGCCGTGTACTGGCCTCAGTACTGACGCTCCTCTTTTTCTTTTGCCCTTTGTCGGCACCCCCTTTTGTCTTAGCAGGTTTGCGATCAACGTCGTTAGCAGGGTTATCCTTCCGGCTTGGCCTGGACAGGGTTATGGACGCCATTGGTTATTCTTCAGGGCTCTTAGCCCCATTTGCATCTTGACCGTACTCGGACGCCGTAACGTTTTTAAGGTGATTTGGATCTTTGCATTGTATATCTGAATTCTTGACTCGTTGAGTCGCTGTTGTATATATATATCTGTTCTGTGGGTCCCATCGAGGACTGTTGTGTAATGGTATTACTTCTTTTTCCACCCACACGAAAGTGCCTGGTGGGCGTCCTTGAATCGTTTCTATGCGGGTTTGGCGGAAAGGGCTAAAACTTGCATAGGGACGATTCGAGGGTGTTACACAAGGCATCGCCCCCAAGGAGGAGACGACGATGATGACGTAAATGCCTGCCTTGACAAAATCGAAAGAGCAGGTTTTCATTATAGAGACCGGGACTCGAAACAATGAGGGAGGTGAAGGAGCTCCTCGATGATGCCTCCAACGAGGGAAGCGACGTCCAAGGATGCCGACATCGCCGGCTTCGGCCGAGGTCGAAGCAGTGATTTCACGTGGAGTTCACCAAACCCAAGTCGCTAAAGCCAATCCACCAAGGCGAAGTAGCCAAGCCCTCCTTGCATCCCACCGCCGCCGTAAGAAAACCACCGTGGCACCACACGCCACGGTGCTCCTCGACACGCTCTACGTCCCGGAGTTGCTACCCCGACGACTCAAACCACGACCGGACCACCAGAACAGGAGGTGGGTAGCCCGACGACTCGAAACCGTTAGCACCGCACCATGCGGAGACCACGAGCTCAGGGACGAGAGCCCCGCCCAACACCATGCTGGCAGGAGCACAACCCAACAAAGGGCAGTAGCACCACCACCTCCACAACCAGCCGCCATGCCGCACCACGCATCCATGCTGACCGCACCCCCTGCATGAGCTCTGCCACGCTCCCGGCCTCGCCTGGCCGCCGCTGGAGACCACACAACAGCCCGGGGCTGCCTCCCCGGCTTCCACACGACTGGCTCTGCCCACCCGGCATCTCCTTCGCACGAGCCCTAGGGCGCGCATGCCCCGGACGTCCTCCATCGGAGATCGAGGGGACGACAACCACCGGGGGCGGATCTAGGCAGCCCCAGATCTAGAAGCCCCCAACACCTCCACACGCACAGACGGCCGCCTCCCGACCTCCACCGACGCAGCATCGACGCAGAGACCACCGCCGCCTCCTGGGGCTGCCGCCCCAGCATCCACGCGCCGACAAGCCAGCCGCCAACGTCCCAGTCGTGTCAGTCCCTGTCGTGTCAGCCCACCACCTCCGCCTCAAGTCGATGGGAAGAACCCCTGCCACCTTTTGCAGCAGTGCCCTTGCCACCCGGCGGCAGCAACGGCGAGGGAGGAGGCCGGTGGGGAGAGGTTTGGGCTGGCGACGGGGAGCCCATGGTGTCGCTTGGGTGCTAACACGCGGGAGAGGGTGTTTGCATGTTTGTCTCCACCTAGGAAATAAATGCTTACCTATTTGCAGGTCAAGAATAGAATGTGATGCAGCATTCTAGTGTTACGCTGTAGATTATTTACTGGGTTAGTATCACGTAGATGCATGCAACTTATAGACTGAAGTCCCGCTGATAACTGCTGATAACTGTCTATAAGTGCTGAACTAAATTTTGATATCTTCACTTTTCAGAGATCTAAGCTCCCTTTAAATATGATCAATCTAAGCTCCCTATAAATATGATCATCAGTAAATAAATAGCCATGAGAAATGCAAGAATTATAATATTTTTTCTGCTAGAATAAATATGAGTACTTTTCCCGCACATCATGTCTGTAAAAATTTGAAACCTATTTCCTGGAATTCAGTTATCTCGGCTCAAATATTACAGCACATCACTGATATATCTGATATTCTCCTTCTGTATCCAACAGGTCACTCGGAGGGCCCGTGAGTGTTTGTTACATATATATTGTTATTATTCTTCCAATACATTATTTTACCAGAGTTTAGTTTTGTATACACATTCACATTCACTGTTACTTTGCTTTATATTTTCCAGGTAGGTCTAATATTTGTTGATGGGTTGATTTTATTCTCATAAATATAGACAGATTAGTGAAGCTACGCCTACATCATCTGTCTAATATTAAAAAAAATAAAGGAACGATAATAGCAGAGGATGGCGCGGCAAGACACGCGAGGTCCTTCTAGTGTGCTCCCAATCCTCGTTCAACACGCACACCGGCGGCGCTTTGAACGGACACTGGTCGGCTGTAACCGCATGGATCCTTATTTTCCGGCAACAACCGAGGGAGCAGTACCAAGGGGTAAATCAATGTATAGAATTAATTGGAGCCGAAGTACTTCTCGAAACAGTATTTACGTCCCATTTCATAAATACATCCAAATCCATATACATCCAAATCCATATATAGTATGATCAAGCCACACATCCAAATCCATATATAGTATGATCAAGCCACTGACGCCTAAGCATCACAAGCGAAAAGAAAAGGAAAGTCCGCTGGGATCACAACACATCAAACCCAAGACAAAAAAAGAAGCAAAGGGGAGCCGAAGAAGAGCTCGCTCTAAGGATCCGAAGGGGCACTAGCAGAAGTCGTGAAGCGTTGTGCCGACGTCCTGAGAGCCTGCAGAATACCGTCCACGCTCTCTCGGTCCCTCTGCCTAGACAACAGGTACCACTGCTGAAGGTAGGCAAGCAAAAAAAACACAGAGTCAGAAGCACGACGAGGAAAAATCCGCTCGATCACCATCTTATTACAAATATTCCAAAGGGTCCACGTAATGGCCGTAAACACCAACCAGGAGATGTGGCGCCTCCTTCCGGTACGGTTTGCCTACGTCTCTAGAAACTCGTCGAGGTCTTGGGCCTGCCAAGCAGGCCCCAGCGCTTCTCGGACAAAGTTCCACATAAATTGAGCGGCATGGCAGGTGAACATAATGTGGGCGCACGTCTCTAGCGTCCCACAAAGTGGGCACAACCCATTGCTCGGGCATTACGTTTAGAGACCTCTATCCCCGAAGGGAGCCGATCCCGTAGCAGATGCCACAAGAAAATACGCAAGCTCAATGGTAGGGACGACTTCCAAAGGTGTGTCGTCCACGGTAACTCAAGGCCCTGGAAGAGGGTCCTATAGGCTGAACTGACTGAGAAGGCTCCCAAGGGAGACTGGCCCCATGCTACCTGATCCCTCTCCTCTGAGATGGACAAGGGAAATGAGCCCCGCAGCCTCAAGAAGTCAGCAACCTCAGCATCATTGAAGGTCCTCCGTAACGGGATGTTCCAGTGACCTCCTTGCGCTGCCTCGGCTACTAACATCATGGGAGATGTGGAAATGGCGAATAGGGCCGGGAATTCCTGGCAGAGGGGGGGCCCTGTAACCAGGGGTCGAGCCAAAATAGTACTTCTCGACCATTAACCGCCACAAATAGTGCGCCCTGGTGAATGAGGTGTTTAATGTCCTAGATGGCCCGCCAGAACTGGGACCCTGGCCCTCCCGCCATTCATAGGCCATCAGGGGCAGCACTGGAGATATTGGCCTTAATGAGTTGCAGCCAGAGCCCCCCATCATCTTGGAGGATCCACCACACCCACTTCAGCAAAAGGGGCACATTGAAATGACGCGAGTCAAGAAATCCTAAACCCCCAAGGATTTTGCGGGTACAAATATCCACCCACTTCACCATATGGTATTTCTTGTGCCCATTTCTCGCCACCCAAAAGAACCTTGACAGCTCTTTCGCAAAGTCTGCGTGGGTTCCCTTAGGTAGCAGATATAGGCCCATCTGATACATGGCGATGCTGGACAGGCACGAGTTGATCAGGATGGTCTTGTTCCCCTTGTATGTGAGGCATGCATGCCATGGTTCGGCTTTTGACCGAACCTTCGTGATGATGGGGGTAAGGTCCTTGATCAGGACCCGAGAGTCCCTCATGGGCATGCCTAGGTAGCTAGGTAATAGGGAAAGACGCCAAGCGGCAATTGAGGTAGTC
Organism: Avena eriantha; assembly: GCA_910589775.1. Taxonomy (NCBI): domain Eukaryota; kingdom Viridiplantae; phylum Streptophyta; class Magnoliopsida; order Poales; family Poaceae; genus Avena; species Avena eriantha. Next base: position 125,121,458 of record OU342746.1, read on the forward strand.
AGCGATACGTTGCCTATCCTCATCGGGGAAGCCCAGGATCATGACTTCACTCTTGTCAAAGTTGATATTGAGGCCCGACATGGATTCAAAGTACATGAGTAGGAACATGAGGTTAATGATGTCAAGGTCTGATCCCTGCACCATGATCAAGGTATATCCGCATACTGGAGGTGGGTGATGCCACCTCCGGGGATCAGATGCCCTACAACACCAGAAATGTGGCCAGCGATCTTGGCTTGTCCAAGATCTCTACTAGGGCATCCACCGCAGAGTTAAAGAGAGCGGGAGATATCGGGTCCCCTTGTCTCACTCCGCAGGAGGGCCGGAAATAAGGGCCCACCTCCCCATTAACGTTGATAGAAGTGCTACCACTCATGAAGATCTACGTAATCCAGCAAATCACCCTGTCATCAAGTCCTCTACGCTCGAGGACTTGTGTAAGGAATGCCCAATCTAGCCTATCATAAGCCTTCTAGAAGTCTAGCTTGAGTAAAACCCCTTTTTTATGGCGCACCTTCACCTCATGAATGATTTCATGAAGCGCAAGTACTCCATCATGAATCAAGCGACCCTTTAAGAAGGAAAATTGAAGAGGGTGGGTCAGGCGTTTGATGTCTACGCACTTCTATTCTTGTAGACAGTTGTTGGGCCTCCAAGTGCAGAGGTTTGTAGAACAGCAGCAAGTTTTCCCTTAAGTGGATCACCCAAGGTTTATCGAACTCAGGGAGGAAGTGGTCAAAGGTATCCCCTCTCAAGCAACCCTGCAATCAAGATACAAGAAGTCTCTTGTGTCCCCAACACACCCAATACACTTGTCAGGTGTATAGGTGCACTAGTTTGGCGAAGAGATAGTGAAATACAAGTGGTATGGATAATTATAAGTGGTAACGGTGATAGAAAATAGCTTGAAGGCATGGAAAAGACTAAAGGCAAACTGAAATAAAGATGGAAACAAGCAAACATGTAACAGATCTAATTGTAAAGGGTGTTTCAATGTTTAGAAATAAGGCCTAGGGATCATACTTTCACTAGTGAACACTCTCATATAAATATCTTCTTCTTTATGATACTACGCTGAACTACTCTCCGGTTGGACACTCTAATCCATGGTAGGGCTATAACAGCACACCTCAAAGTAAGCCTTTCCCATCTAGAAAACCCCACACTGTCACCTTGAGCACTAGATGGTTCCAACAAACACCACAATTTCATAAAGACATCCAACTCCAAATATAACTCATAACAAGTATTTGTAATCTCTAGCCTAAGTGCCACCATGGTGTGCACGCTGTCACTTTCACACACATGGGGAGAGCAGAGATTCATTAAAGCACTTGAGTAGCAATGTAGATCTACTTGATTACAAAGCTCATGGTCACAATATGATCATGCATAGAGAGAGATGAACACATAGCTACCGGTAGAACCCTTAGCCTCGAAGAAGAACTACTCCCTCCTCATCATGGGAATCAGCAATGGTGATGGAGATGGCGGTGGAGATCGATGGAGATGGCTCCGGGGGCACTTCCCTGTCCCGGCAGGGTGCCGGAACAGAGATTTTCTGTCCCCCGAATCTCCCCTTCGGTGGCGGCGGCGTTGTGGAACTTTTCATGGCTGGAGGCTTGATGATTTAGGGTTTATGCATCGGGAGGCTCTTATAGGCGAGAGGGGAGACCGAGGGGGTGCCAGAGGGGCCCACACCACCCCCTAGCGCGGCCTGGCCTGGCCCATGCTACCAGGTGGTGTGGCCAGCCCTGGCCCCTCTCCGTCTCGTCTTCTGGCTCTGTGAGTCTTCCGGTAAAATATCGACTTTGGCTTTTGTCCGGTCCAATTCCGAGAATATTGATTTTCTGACTTTCCTGGAACCAAAAACAGCAGAAAACAGGCAACTGGCACTGTGGCTCTTGTTAATAGGTTAGTCCAAGAAATCATATGAAAAGAACTCCAAAGTGTGGACAAAACATAAGAAAGTAGATATAATACAAGCATGGAACATCAAAAGTAATAGATACATTTGCAATGTATCAGCGTTCCATGACAGGGGCAAGCCTAATGGCTTAAACTTTGGCAAAAATGCGTTGAATGACGTTGATCACCGTGATCGGTCTAAAGTGGCAAATATCTGTGGCCCCCACTAGCTTTGGGATCAGGATAATCATGCCAAAGTTAAGCCTAGACATGACGAGTGTCCCTAGGTAGAACTCCTGAAACATCGGCATAACCACCGGGCGAAGCTGCTCCCAGAAGGTCTAGAAGAAGATCACCGGCAGCCCTTCTGTCCCAGGGTCCGAGTTGGATTCATAGACTTGATAGCCTCAGCCACCTCGGTATGAAGAAAGGGGAGTGTGAGCTCCACGTTCTCCTCCACGATCACCTTGGCATCCTCAGTCCAGAAGTCCATACTCAGGGCAAGCCCAGACCTCGATGCTGCCAAAAAAGATCTCGGTAGAACGCATAAATATGGGACAAGATCTCTCCTTGGTCCTCCAAGAGAGAGTCTGCATCCTAGAGGCACGGGATCGAGCACCTCCTACGCCTTCCATTTGCAATGGCATGGAAGTAGGCCGCGTTTGATTCCCCCTGGAGGACCCAATTCCATCGACTCTGCTGTCTCCAGAATGCCTCCTATCCCTTGTAGATCTCCATAATGGAGGTCTCTAGGGAATATCTATGGGACCACACCTCCGCCGACAGTCCCACCAGGTCATCTTCCTGGTCCAGGGCATGTATCTCCTGTAGGATGGCATCCTTCTGTCCTCTAATCGCGGCCCCCAGGTTCGCCCCATTCCCTGCATAAATTGATGTGATAATTGAGCACAATGATGCCAGACATCAACGACACAGTATACACGGGGGGAGGTGGCAGCCTCCATCCATCTAGACTGAACCGCCTCCACAAAACCCTGTTGTTTAAGCCATAAGTTCTTGAAGTGGAAGCGGTTCAGTCTAGGCGGTGACCCCCCCCCCCCCCCCCCGAAGACAGAAGGAGGGGGTATGCTCGGAGCCCACCCTGATAACCGCACGAAGCGAGCATAGGGGGAAGGCCACCTCCCAAGCCACTGAGATAAAGACTGTATCGAGGACACTGCGAATTGGGTCTAGCTGGTTGTTGGTCCAAGTGAATCTTACCCCAACTCGAGTGATCTCCTGAAGGGCACGGTCCGCGATACAATCATTGAAAAGGCAAATCCTATGGAGGTCCACGTTCGGCGAGCTCTTGTCTTCGGTGTACCGAATGAGGTTGAAGTCCCCTGCCACTATGACAGGGGTCTCCATATGTTCCACCTTATCTTTGAGCTTGCTCAAAAACTTGGCAGACCTCCTATGGTCTGTGGGGCCATAAACAATGATCACCTCCCATTTGAGGTTCGACTGTTTATGGGTGAGCACCATGCTCACGAAGAAATCCCCATGGTCCATATCATCTACCTCAAAGGTATCCTCCCCAAGGAGGATACCACCCGAGTGGCCAGAGGTCGGAAGCCACGTCTAGACAAACTTGTGGCGAGACAACCCCTCCAACTCCATAATCGAGAAATCCCATCAAATCATCTCCTAAAGTCCCACAATGTCCACATCTTCGCATGGGTATTCCTTGATCTGGCAGCGCCGACCATCCTACCCGAAGCCTCGGATGTTCCAGATGAACGCTCGGATCGCTCTGAGGTTGTTCATGAGGGCTATCATTGGGACGAGGCCCCCTTACTGGGGGCAGAGCGGGCACGGCTGGACGGAGTCTGATGGGTAGGAGCTTTAGGTGGTCTCCCACGAGATCTCCCGACTTGGGGAGTCCTCAAGGGAACCTCAGCACAATCAGGGCCAATAGGTGTAGCCGAGCTAGACCCAGGTTCACTCGGACCAGGTCCAACCAGCGTAAGGGCCCGTTCCCGCTCCCGTGCGTCACGCGCACAAGCAACGGCGATCCGGCCCTCGTATACCTCCCTTGCCTTGATGGATGCTATCTGCTCCACTTGGGGGCCCCTCTCACCGTGGAAGACGATGTCGTTGTCTGAAGCAACAGAACTCGGGTGGTCCAGCGAGACGTCCTCTAAAACTGAGAACCTGGACACAGACGGCAAACCAGTACCAACAAAAGGTAAAGACAGGGAGGAAGAGGCTGAGGTACCTGAGAAATCGTGATGAGCCACCACCCTAAGGGTCGCTCTTTCCACAACCGTAGGCTCTGGGCCAGACCCCCCACCTCGGGCATCCGCGATGCACTCGCTGTGTCGGGACGAGGGCGGGGGCTGGAGGGGGCCCGGTTCCGACGCCCTCGGGGCACAGCCACATGAGTGGTGGTGTCGGCTGTGTCCATGCCACAGGCGACGAGGTCCGGGGTGTCAGAGGCGAGGGAGTAGCATACCACCCTTGGGGAGCAGGGGGTGGGGGGAATACCTCGAGCCCCACACTCACCGAGGTATCCTCTGGATACGCCTCCATCTAGGGCGAGAGGTGAGTCGCGGCCTTACCCCCGGGCTTCATGGGGCCCGCAAACAACTGAGACGAGGAGAAGTTGGTGCCATACTGCACGATGTCAAAGTCGAGCGGGGACTGCTGAGAAGGTCGAGCACACCGTGGAAGGTCTAACAGCGCAAGCTTAGCAGGGGCGCTCTAGGACAGGGGTCTCTTGTTTGGGAATAATGGCCCTGCGGATGCCACACCGTGCCTCGAGGTCAGGAGGGAGGTGCCGCCGCCCGGGCCCTACGAAGGCCTCGATGGTGGGGGTGTAGTCGGGTCCCATGGCGGAGACCTGGCCATCTCAGTAGGCTCATCCCTCGAGAGCTCGTCCTCTGATGCCCACCTTCCCACCCCCGGGTCGTCGGCTGGTGGTGGGGACGGTGATGGGGATCCTACCCCAGGCGGGGTAGGTGTCGCGTCAAGCTCCATCACCAAGTCTCTACCCGAGCGGTCGAAGAAGAAGTGAGGGATCATCACCGGGAACACGGAGGGGTCCGAGCAGAGAACACGTAGCCGGATCGCCTCGTGCCCGTGAGGGAGTCCGAGTCAAGCTTGTGCACTATCTGCGAGATGAGGGCGACAATCCCCTCCCACCTTGCCTCTGTCGGTACCCCAAATAGGTGGAGCCAGACCTCAAAAAGCATGCCCGTGGCCACCGGGTCTATAGTGGCAGGCCTGATCATCACCTTCAGTTGGTGTATCAGAAGGGTGAATGAGGCCCTAGACGCACACATGCACATGGTCGCCACCGACGGAAGCAAGACTGTAAACTCAGTGGTCGAGACCCGCCTCACCGGCCATGCTTGCCCTGGGAGAACCTCACTGAACTCCAAATGAATCATTTCCTCTGTGATCTCAAGCTGGCTGGGCGGGTCCTGCTCCTGGATTGTCACCATTGCCAGATTCTCCGGAACCATCATCTCGACACCCCACATGTTGATGTAGTAGAACCCCCCGTCCACCCCGTGGCCATAGTACTCCAGACACTGGTGGGCAAGAGGTGGTGCTGGGGGTGGGGCACCGATGAAGGGAATGCCCCGGGGTTCTGTCCCGATGGGTCCCGATGATCCCGAAGTGGCGGCAGACGGCTTCTTCTTCTTCTTATTCTTGGACTTTTTTTTGCTTCACGACCGCTGTGGGGCTCGCGTCCATTGTCACTGACTGTCCCGCGGCCGCCGGGGCCGTGGACTGCCTCTGCCCCTCGTGTCAGGAGGACGCATCTGCCCGACCAGGTGCACCCTGACCCTCCTACTGAGAGCTGCAGGAGGATAGGGTCTGCTGCGTGAGCTGGACCTCACGTCGGGCTGCCTCTGGCGAGTGCTGGCGACTGGGAGCCGCCTGCTCTGAGCTGCTCGCGTGTCGCTGGGTGTGCGGCGGAGACAGAGAGGCCATATGATGAGCAGAAGCCCACTATGGGACGAGGGCATGCAGCGCGCGGGAAGCATGTTGGTCTCTTGGTGACCTCTAGCAGGGGCATGGCGGTGCGGGGAGCGAGCTTGGGGAAGCAGGGAAGACCGGCCGGCTAGACTGCGGCGCCACGGTGACTCACGGCATGGGGAGGCGGCATGGCAGCAGGGGGAGACGTTTCTGGCCATGCCCGGGCTCCTAGGCCGCTTCGACATCAGGGCTTCCTTGTAGGAGAGCCCTGGGGTCAGCAGAGAGGGTGGCGGGACATTGGCCGGAGGCGGCGGGGAGCTAGATGGAGGTGGTGGCACAATCGACAATAGGGGACGGGGGTGGGGAAGAGCTGGGAAGGCGGCTATGCTTGGGGCGAGCCCTATTCCAATACGAGGCGAGGTGGTACCTGGGCCGTTGGTGGGGCAAACTAGAGCAGAGTGGCGTTTGCCGCTAGGTGTCCGAGGCCCACCTACGGCCCCATACCCCGCGTAGGTCATCCCACAACGGACCCCGTACAGCCCACCCGCGGAGGATCACGGTCTTCCTGTCTAGATACGGTGCCCGCTGCCACCGCCTGATTAGCCGTCGACCGCCGGCGTTCGCCGGAGCGGCCAAGGTTCGTCCCTACTTTCAGCTGTGCGCCACGCTGCCGCCCACTCTACATCAGCTACGCTTGGGGAATAAAATCCCCTAGCGACGACTAGAGCAGGGCAGAGGGGCGTCTAGGAGTCGCCACACCCATCTTTGGCGGCTCAAAATCCCAGCTTGCCGGTCGCGGGGAGGGCGCCTGGCAAGACGGGCTCACGGCCCGGACCTCCGCTGGTTCATCAGAGACATCTCCCCACTTCTGGCCCTGCAGGTCTCCCAGGGCAGCAACCTCCTCCTGCGAGGGTAGGGGAAGCTCCAGCTAGGGCACCACCGGCGGGGTGGGACTCCTGGAGCGCGGGGACCTGCGAGATGAAGAGAGAGAGGAGAGAGAAAGCACCTAGGTTCCTACTTGCATGCGGTGTGCCGGGAAGCAGAGGTCGACACCATCCCTAATAAAGACCCCGCGGGGGAGCTCCCACACGTCAATGGACACCGCCGCCTCGTCGAGCAGAACCAACCGGCATGCCTCCAGCCACAGAAGGAGGATGGCCTGGAAAGCTCCTGGCTTGAAGCCCGGAAGGGAATCGATGGCAGAGGCCTGTCACCGGAGGGGCGGCGCCCGGTCCCGGCGAGGCCAAGGGGCCTGGAGAGGCCGACACAGGACGGAGGGGGATGGGGAGGAGGGCATGCGCTAGCAGGGGTGGCGCAGCGCAGGGGGCTGGGGAGCCGGCTCATCGGCCGGCAAAGTCGCCGGACGCCACAGGCTCAGTAGGGGCCAAATTCAAAAAAACCATCCTCCCTTTAGCTGTTCTCAACGAAGTACTCAAAAGTACTAGGAAGTACCTGCCAACCACCATAAAGAGATCTTAAAAATATGCCTAGCTAGCACATGAGCAACCTCATTAGCCTCCCTATTACAATGTTCAAAAGTGATCTCTATAAAGTCAGAAGCAAGAATTGTACAATCCCCAAAAATAGCAGCCGACGAAGTAGCAGAAAATCTTCCCTCGTTCATAGTTTCAATAATATGAGAATTTTCTGATTGAATAATAATTTTGGTGCATCTTTAGAACTGCACCAGGCTAAGTCCTTCCGTCAGAGCATAAGCTTCCACCATGAATGCATCAGCAAAAAAATGGATCTCCTTACAATTTGTATCTATGAATTTTCTTCTTGTACCAAGATAAGTCCAGGTAGTCCAATCCCATTCACCTCCTCACATGTTCCCATTTATAATATCATATGTTCTAGGACCATAGAACCAGATCGATCTAACAATGTATCATTGATTGTGCCCGAGACCTTGCCACACTTGTTGCAATGACCCAGGGAGTTATATTATAGGAAGGCTAGATATGTGATTTGATATTGTTGCATAGCATGCATATAGAAAATTAGGGCCAATTTGAAAATTTCAATAACCTGTGTGAATTTGGTTCTAGTGAGGTCGATTACAACAAAATGGTCACTAGGAATTGAAACCCCATTCAAATTAAAACTAAAAAAAATTGAAGGAATTCAGAATGGAGTGTAACCTAAGTCAAACTTGAATTCAAATCATAAATACACACATAGTAACAAGTATTGGAAAATGAACATTCCATCAAAATACAAACTTTGAATCATCAACACAATAATTGGAGAGTATTGGATATTTATTCATATTAAAACATGAGTACATTATCTCAAAGTACATTAGATACAAAATAGAAGAAGAACCTAATCTAAAAATGCTACACTAAACTATCTATCTTCTCAACCTTGCTCCAAACCTTTGATCTTCAACCTGTTAAACAAAAAACAACACAGAAAACACATGTAAGTGTTAAAATGTAGGTTAGGCAAAACCATTTAATGTAAGAATCCATTTATAAGAGTTTAGGAATAAATCCTAAACTCCGAGCCTAAGTAAGAAACCAAGCAAAACCAAGACAAAGAAATGGTGAAGATGAACCTTCACTGTAAATAACTTGGAACCTAACAGATTAGACAATAATATAGATCACTGATAGACGACATGAACTGTTATAACACATCAATAGAACGAAAACCATCTAGGTAGTCATCTACCTAGATTTTCAAACAGAACCAAGTAGATAAACTAAACTAATAGGAATGCTGGAAACCACAATACAAGGAATTTAATCAAAGGAAAATCCCAGGCTCATATTCTATCAAGAACAGTTAGAACTCAAGAAATCTAAATAATCTATTGTTGAAATTATAAACCAATAGAACACTTAGGACTCGTTTGGCAACAAAGTATTTTTGGAGTATTACGTGAATACCATGGTTTCTAGAAAAAACACGGTTTCACAAACTTTAGGGTATTTGTATGCAGCGAATACCATGGTTTGTTATACCCAGGTATTCCCTAAAACATAGTTTTTTGACGTATTGAAAAATCTATGCCCGACCTCTTTTTTCTTCTAAACTGAGAAACTCTCGCTTCGTGGCTCCTATCAATCTCCCTCTTTCCATCTTCTTCTCCACCGGCACATTCGATGTCTTCTTCATCCATGGGGAAACCAAGCTCATTAGGTGGTAAAGGTTAGTCCTCCTATGCTTCAATATCGTTTCGCTACAGCACCACTCAGTTGATTTCTTGTTCTGTTGGTTCCACCATCACTATCCATGTGCCATGTAGGGCTGGTATTTTCTATTGGATGGATCTGATGCCCACACGGGCTGCTTCTCTCATCGGCGGACACGGCGATGAACTGGCAAGTTTCGGCCAGCGGCCACCGCGGCGACCTAGCAAGCATCGGATGCCACAACGAGTGATGAATTTATAGATTAGGTATGTCAGCTATGATTATTACCAGTGAGTTAGTTTACCGCGCATTGATTGAAAGCACAATATATCGGTGTTCTAGCTCATGCATTCAACGCTAGTAGCCATGCAACACCCATGCGTAAGTATCGGTCAATTTGCATATGCATGCGCTGGAACAATCGGTCAAAATATGCTATGCAACAACACTAGCCAAATGCCTTCCTATTTTGCCAAAAACTGAGAAAAAGCTCGGTTTAAGGAAACTGTGGATTCGGTAGCCGGGCAACTAAATACTCTAGTTTTTTAATACTACAGTTTAGGAAAAACTAAACTGCCAAACGGAGCCTTAGTAACCATAATCTAAGAACAAACACCAAAGGATATGCCCATGCATTAGATTCTGTCAAGAACCCTAGAACACTAGGAATTTTAAACATGATCAATTAAAATTCTAAGCCAATCAAACTTCACAGCAATGGACTGTGAACAATCATCCAAATAGAAATACAAGGAGTCATGGATTAAATTTAAATCAAACTCACTAAAAATCAAATAATAAACACTTGTCATGTTCCAAAATCATAACAGGACAAAGGCCAAACCGATATGCCTGATTAGACATATATAAATACCAACCCCTACACATACAAACAAAAGGGAAATCCACTAATTTTGGCATACACACATAAGTTAAACCCATCATGGGCTTAACCACTGAAAATCCCTTGCCACCTATGAATAAATTAACAAACATAGGTGGTTTCACACATACACAACCAGGTGAATCACCTAAATGCATGGTATTGGTGTCGGAATCATAGCTAGTTAGGAACACTATAAATAGAGGACCACCTGAGACCCCATAGCTCATAACTCACCGGTCGACCAAAACACACACTCTTAGAGTTTAGAGAGAGATCTGAGAGAGATAAAGAACATAGTAGGAGAGTAAGAACACAAGAACAGGAGGAGGAGAGACACAATAACACCTGTAGATCTTCAACAAGCTCAGTCTGGAAGCTACGAAAGCTGTTAATTTTAAACCCTAGGATAGGAAAGCATAGAGTCCTTAGGAATCCAGAAAGAGAGAATGTTATAATGGAATGCACCTAGTGAGTAGGAGGGCTACATAGTATGCATCTTCACCAAGTGAATAACTCCATAGGCACAACCACACCCTAATACTGGCACAAGCCATGGCAACTAGCTAGAAAAAGAAGATGAATACTACATAATTAATAAACCAATTATAGAACACCTAATCTCTATCTCATCCCTCATCCCTAGACAAAATCTTAAGATATGCCTAAGGATGAGAAGGGAGATAATGATCTAGTATCCTAATGCCTATATGAAAATAAATAAACAACACTTAACCAACATACTTACAGAACTAAGCTTGAGTTACAGGCTCAAGTAACAACAACAGGAAGTTAAGCAATTACTACTAAAACACCTTGAGTGAAATACTTAACTCACAGTAAAGATACATGCTCAAATAAAATTAACTATACTAGACAATGTTATGTGTAAAGGTATTAATCCTAAAAAATGGAAGGATCGATACATAAACACTAAAGAAGGAATACTTTATACTACTAACAACATTACACTTGCCTAAAGCATTAGAAATTCTTAACTGACAAGGGTAGAGGGTATCAACTGAACATTCAGTAACCTACTTAGCACATACTAACTGAAAAAGAGGATAGTAAACAAAATTTAGTAAAACTAAGATCAAATCCTAAGCCTAACTAACCAAGTCGAACCCTAGAAGTCTAACTAACATCTAGAAAGCCCTAGAATACTCTAGAACCTACCAGTGAACCAGAACAGTAACATCACAAAAGCACAAACCCTAGAATCTATCAGTAGCATAGAAACATAAAAGGAAAGAGAGGACAAAGAGGACACCTACCTTCAGAAAGGGTGAGCCAAGTTCACGTTGACTGAGAAGAGAAAGGAGAAGTAGTCATCACGACGGAGGCTAGCGGCACAGGGGAGTACCCAGATGGGCATCTCAACCCTACATCGGCCAGGGCAGCCATAGGCAGCATCGTAGACATGTAGGAACACCATCTCGATGGAAGAAAGCGTCGGAGTCAAAGTAGGCAACGCATCACCGAAATCCTAGGTCAGGTTAGGGTTGTGAGCGAGCGTTAGGGAGGGATAGAGAGAAATCTGATTGGTGGGAAGAGAGAGCGGAGGCGAGGGAGTATTTTAGCAGAAGCACGGCGACGGGGTAGGCCGAAGATGGCCAGAGCAGCCGACGAAGCAGCGCTGGCACACAGTCACCTGTGCACGTGCACGAGAGAGCAGAGAGCGAGCGAGAGAGAGAGAGTGATGCGAGGGAGTGGGTTGGGTTAGGCTGGATCAGGACCATGAAGTGGGTTTTATCACTTGGATCTGTCCAATGGGCCCAAACACTTAAGGGTATTTTGGTTATTTCACAAATACCTTTAAACCCAAATAAATCATAACTCACACATACAAACTCAGAAAAATAAAATAAAAATAGTTTTCTATGTAGAAAATGCAAGGAATTCAAAAAGTATTTTTGTGGGATTTTTGCAAACAATTGAATTTTTGTGAATTTTTGGCTGATAATAATTAAATTCCTAGACTTTAGAATTCATAAAAACTCCAATAAAATCAATAATTATAATAATTATTAACAAAATTTGAAAGTAAATACCTAATAATACATTGTGGATTGCTACACTAAATAAAATACCAAAGAAAATGTAACAAAAACCTTAAAAAGGGAGAAAATCACGTAAAATGAAATTGAGTGAGTAAAACTCAAACACAACACACGAGGAGTGCATTGCATATAATTACATTAGAGAATCACATTTTTGCCAACGAAACGTTGTATTTATTGAATCATGTTGCGAATTCCAGAACCCGAGGTCCAGGGTCAGGTAAAACCTTCAAATTGCATTATCTTGCAGTTATCAGGCAAGTTCATTCTTGCATCACCTTTGTGAGGTCAATCGTGTGATCCTATTGCAAGTGAAATCTTACATGTCCTTTGGCTTACTTTATGAAAATGTTTCAAAACATTATTATTACTTACATTCAAAATGCAATACCATTTTCGAAATGAAATAAATATATGATGTGCGATGGAATCATGGATGTATGCATGGTTGAAAGATCATGTGGTGAAGATTCCATTATATCGAGAAAGATAGGTTAACAACAACAAAAGGCAGCCATTCTTACGCCATATAGTACCATGCAAACCAAAGATCTTGTTATGAGGCGAGCGAGTTACAAGTACCTTCTTCCTTTCGTCTATGCTCATACATCTAGTCGGGTTGAGATCTAGAAAGAAGATCAGCGAGTGGGCGCCCGTGACATCTCTATCATGTGATTTAGGGTAACATCTGATTATATTAGAAGGGATGGTAATTGAACATAGGAATCTCAAACAAAATTCGTTACAATGGGTGGGCAACGGGGTTGTAGAGGGGGACTGATACGTCCATTTTGCATCACTATTTTATATCATAATTTACAGTTATTCATTGATATATTTCATATTAAGAGATGATGCTTATGTTATTTCATCTATTTTTGCATGATTGATGACTTTTGGAGGATGAACCACCGGAGTCAGGATTCTGATGGAAAAAACACTATCTAGATGCAAAATTCGCGAAGATCGGAAAATCCCAAAAAAATATGGAAATTCCTATTTTTCCAAAAGACGAAGGTGGCCAGAGGGAGGAGTGGAGATGGACCATGGGGGGCCCACACCCCCTGGTGGCGCGGGTCCCCTAGCCATGCCACTAGTTGGTGTGGCCACCCTGGCCCACCTCTGGCATCGCCCTTTGGTGTATATAATCCCCTCGAAACTCTAAGACTCGAGAGAGCAGCCACAGAAAGATTCCGCCACCTCTGCGGGGCAGAAACTGAAGAGAGAGAAAGAGCTCTCTGGCAGGCAGAAATCTACCAGGGAAATTCCTTCCGGAGAGGGGAGATCGTCACCATCAACATCATCATCAAGCTAGACTTCATCGGGATCGTCATCATCATCTCCACCATCATCTCCATCAGCACATCATCACCACTCCATACCGCTGTAACAATTGGGTTGAATCTTGCATAGTTCTTAGGGGAAACTTTCCCGATGTTGATTACTTGTTGTAGTTGATTCTATTGAGTGGAACCATTGAATTATTGTTTATGTTTATATTGTTACTTATCATTATTTCATCTCTGATCTTGATCCATATGATGTCTCATGAGTAGTTCATTTAGTTCTTGAGGACATGGGAGAAGTCATGTTGTTAGTAGTGGAATTGTGTTGAGAAAGATTCAATGGTTTGATATTAAGTTGTAGTGTTATTCTTCTAGTGGTTTCATGTGAATGTAGAATACATGATACTTCACCTTTATGGGCCTAGGGGAATGCATTGTGTATTTGGATACTAATCGTGGGGTTGCCGGAGTGACAGAAACCTGAACCCCCGTTAGGAAACATTTGCACAAGGGAGTGTAGGATCTCAAAGTTTAAGGTTGTGGTTAGGTTTTTATCTTAATTACTTTATTGTAGTTGCGGATGCTTGCAAGGGGTATAATCACAAGTATGTATTAGTCCTAGATAGGTCAGTACATTAGTACAGGTTTACCCACACAACACTTATCCAACCAAAGAAGATTAATCAACTATATAAAGCGAAAGCACTCGACAATATTCCCAATGTGTCCGCGAGAACGTTTGGTCATATTAAGTAATACACCCGGCTTGTCCTTTGCTAAAGAAAGGATTAGGCCACTTGCAGTAATTATTATTATTGTTTTTTATTTACTCGCACTTTATTTATCTGCATTATCAAAAACCCCTAAAAATCTGTGTGCTATGTATTTACAGAGAATTCCTGATCGAAGCCACTTGTCAACACCTTCTGCTCCTCGTTGGGTTCGACACTCTTACTTATTGAAAATACTGCAATACACCCCCTATACTTGTGGGTTATCAAGACTATTTTCTAGCGTCGTTGCCGGGGAGTGAAGCACTATTGAAGAGTGTAACTAGTAAAGGAAACTTCTACTGTGAGTATTGTTTATTTTTGTTTGTTACTTTATTTTCAATATGGATAATTCACTTAGTTTCTTATTTCAGAATACTATTACCACTGCTAAGGTAGTAGATGAACCACCACCTACTAAAATTGATACTTTTAAAATACCTACAAAAATTGTTGATCGTGTTATGGATAACTACTATTTTGGAGATGAAACTGTCCATCCCGGTGATCATTTGCTTTTTATACATGAATTATTCGGGTTGTTCAAGTGTGCAGGTATTACAATAGATCAAGTTAAGAAAAAATTATCCTCTGTATCACTGAAAGGAAGAGCTGAGGAATGGTATAAGCTGCTAAAGAATGACTAATCTCTTGAATGGGAGGAAATTGTACCTCTTTTTTTTCAAATTTTATCCTCCTAGTGAGATTCATAAAGATCGAAATCAAATATATAACTTTTGGCCTCGTGATGGAGAGAGAGTACCGCCCAAGCTTGGGGAGATTGAAGTCACTAATGCTCAAATGTCCTATTCATGAGCTCCCTAATAATATTATTATCAATAACTTTTATGCAAGGCTTTCTCTTCATGATAAGGATCTATTGGATGCTTCTTGTGCTGGAACATTTACACGTATAGAAGAAGAAGCTAAATGGGATCTTCTAGACCATATTCAAGACAATGTTAAAGTATGGGAGAATGATAAAGGAAGAAAGTCATGTATAAATTATGATTATGAATGCATTAATTCTTTTATGGGAACTGATGACTTTCATAATATTAGTAATGCTTATGGTCTTGATTCTCAAAGTATTGCAAATTGTTTTAAGGCTTTTGCCTCTTATATTGAAATTCCTAAAAACAAATGGAACAAGTATCATGAGCCATATAAAGATATTGTTAATTGTGTTCCTATTAGAAATACTGAAGTTTATACTGTTGATCATATTTTACCTAAACCTTACATCGAGAAAATACCTTTCCCAGTTAAGCTAAAGGAGCATTCTATGATAACTAGTAGGGTTAACAAAAGTATAAAGAAAGCTGTAGAACCCGATAAACAAATAGATGTTGAACCTGCAGTAGCAATTGAGAAAGACTTTGTCTCTAAAAATGAATAAGATGGGCACATTATCCTTTGTAAGGATACTTCTAATATTGTTTCACATCCTAAGGGAACTAGGAAGGCTAGTGTCCCTGTGTTTTCTATCAGAATAAGTCAGCATTGTTACAATGGTTCATGTGATAGTTATATCGTTAAATTTATGCATGATACTGAAAGTTATTATGAGAAAGGGGAAAATGTTTCTATGCATCTCAATAATATTAAGTTTCGTTGCTTTATGATGAAAGTCTTTATATTGCACTTGGTTTGCCTTCCTATGCTACTAGCCTCTAGTTTCAATAATTTATTTTCTTACAAAATTCCCTTGCATAGGAAGTGGGTTAGACTTAAAATGTGTATATTTTCTTATTGATGCTCTCTTTTACTTCAATTCATATTCTTATGTGACCATCATTAAAATTTATCATGCTTATCTTAATGGCTATAAAGAAAAAGCTTTTTGGGAGACAACCTAATATATTTTTTCTTTCAGTTTATTTTTGTTTATTTTGAGTCCTGGAAGTTATTGATTCTGTAATAACCTATTATTATCCTTTTTTTTGGTTTTTGTGTCAAGATAAGCCTCTAATGAGAGAAAAGTAAGATTTGGGGAAGTTGGTGTCCCGAAACAGATTGTTGTGCTTCACCGTAAAAAATCGTGAAAAAATCCCACAACATCGTACTGATCTGTAATTGTTTGTGTGCATGCCCCAGGTTATTATTTAACTTTCGTTAGTTTTGCACTTTATGATTTGAGCAACAGAAGATTTTCAAAAAATTGATCTTTACCTACTGGTCTGTTTTGACAGATTTCTACCATTTTTGCATTTGCCTCTTAAATCGATTTCATTTTTGAATTCTTTTTGGGCTTTCAAAAGGAGTTGCTTCAGTAGCTTATGTTTTGATGGATTTTAGTTGAAATTGAACCAAAAGGTTTATTATCTTGCATGCCCTCATATTGCTAATGAAGATTGTGTGAAGTTTTGTATGAAAGAATTTTTCAAGTGGTAGGAGAAAATGATGTAATGAGATGAAGAATGGTCAAAAGACTCAAGTACTATATTTTTGAAGATTCCTACAATGAAGATATTGATATTATTCAAGTGGTGTCTCCGGAAGAATTTATTAAAAACCAAATTCAGAAACCTGCAGAGTCCATTTTTGAATAGGTAACAGTCCTGGTAAGAAAAGGTCCACGAAAAACTTTTCAATTTATATTTTTGCGTGTTTATCTAACATGGAAATTAATGAGTCGAAAAAGGTACAGAAACGGAGCCCAGGTGGCTCACACCACCCCATGGCGCGGGCCCACCTGGCCGCGCCACCAGGGGGTGTCGCCACCCCGGAGCCCGTCTCCGACCCGTTTTCTCCCAGTACCTTCCTTTTATTGTTAAACTTTGTAATATATAATCCCCCGGATCCTCCGAGGTACGTATATCGTGTTCTCCTCGTGTTTTCGTTTCGATCTTTTTCTGCCAGGAACTATTCTCCAGTTTAGAAGCACGATGGTCTCCACCAACGATAAGGGAAAGAAACCTGTGGAAGATGATCTCCAAGACCCCAAGCAGGAAGAGGAGATCAAGGGTGAAGTTGAAGAGGAAGTAAATTAAGACCAGCATCCGCGCACTAGGACCACCATTGCAAGCATTGGAGTGATGGCACGTCCTGTCAAAAGGACTGCACAGATGTCCACTGGAGGGATGGTTTCGCGCCTTTGCCTGGCTTCACGGTCACCTCCTCCACGCACCAAGAATCCCTTCCTTCAGCATCCATTCCAAAATATGCCTAAGGAAAAATTACCCTCCAATTGGGATATGCCTTGTTCTAACCATGCAGGAAAAGAATACTTTAAGGAGGAAGAGTGGGGAAAGAATCACAAGGGTTGGGATTCACAGTCCGACATGATCACGAACCGCATTGAGCACAATTCGGAGTTGATTTGTACCCTCACCTTCGAGATTGAGGATTTGAAGAAATTTATTGAAAATCTCATTGAGATAACACCACCACCACCGAAGGAGTAATTCGTCATCAAGTTTTGGCATCCCCTTGGTTTGTTCCAAGCTTGGGGAGTGTCACGGAATCACATCATTTATCTTTCATCTTTTTACCTTTTTAGTAGAGTCATATCATGAATAGAGAAGTTATCATATAGGATGGTTTGCATTGTGGAAGTATCTCCCCTCTAGTTAGTTATCTATGTATCCCTTGGTGTGAGTTGCCGTTATGGAATATTAATGAGAAGTTCTATCATTTACTTTTTGCACATCTTATTTTAGTTTGCAATTTGTGTTATATAATTGATCTTGTTGTTAGTATTGGTATCACTTTGGGATCATCAAGTAAATTTAGTTAGTTTTGGCAAATTTAGCTCTGATCAGTAGCAACATTATTTAAGGATTGAATGGAAAATAGAAAAGTACTTTTAATATAATTTCATCATCTTTCTTTCTTGTTTGGCTCATAAGCTTAGTATTCTCTAGTTAAGATCTTTTATGCTTCCAAGGAAGATTGCATGATTGTTTCTATCACTTGTATGTTTGTTTGTTTTCTGCAACTCTTATTGCTTGCTACCCAGCCTTGCTAGCCAAATACCTGTACTGAGAGGGAATTGTTCTCGTGCATCCAATCCTTGAACAAAAACATATGCCATTTGTGTTCACCATACCTACCTATTAGCATTATTGCTATTGCAAGTAAATTCTCGAGTTTTATCTATCTTCCAAATTAAACTTGTTATGTGAAAATTAGTGATTAAAGCTCTCACAAACTTGATGGCACACTTTATTTTTCTTGCACTTAATAAACTTGAACCATTGTGTCCATCTATGTTGCTTATATGCTTACACTTTATAAGTTGTGGATTAGCAGAACCATGTGACATGGGGAACGCTTTCAACATTGCACTTAATATTAAGTTGATATTATGTTCTTTTATTTATGGATCCCGGCGGTGTGAAATAAAAGGGGAGCTTGTAAGCTCATGGAGTCTGTATATGTGTTAGAGAAATTCCTAGGCGGCTAGCCTAAGCCATGTCTGTAACACCCTCCAATCGGCCATATACAAGTTTTAGCCCTTTCCGCCAAACCTGCATAGAAACGATTCAAGGACACCCACCAGGCACTTTTGTGCGGGTGGAAAACGAAGTAATACCATTACACAACAGTCCTCTATGGGACCCACAGAACAGATATATATATACAACACGACTCCACGAGTCAAGAATACAGATATACAATACAAAGATCCAAATCACCTTGAAATCGATAGGGCGTCCGACTACGGACAAAATGCAAATGAGGCTAAGAGCCCTGAAGAATAACCAATGGCGTCCATAACCCTGCCCAGGCCAAGCCGGAAGGGTAACCCTGCTAAAGACGTCGATCTCAAACCTGCTAAAACAAAAGGGGTGTCGACAAAGGGCAAAGGAAAAAGAGGAGCGTCAGTATTGAGGCCACTACACGGCGAGGCTAGAATTCGGCGGCTCTCGCCTACATAGGTATGGTGGGCTGAAGCGACAGCGCAATGGCGCTAAACAACCTATAGAGACTCGTATCACTGGCGACTATTAGAGAGGGGTAAGAAAGACCTATTCGGATCCAACCTGAAGCTAACACCAAACAAATCCATCCTGTAATTCCCCCTCGAGACCAAACGAGGAAGTCAAACCGAGGAACTCACACAGTTGGAAGTTTTATTCCTTCGATTATAGTTGAAGCACTTACTAGTCAGATATAGATAGTGTGGGTCGTCCTGATAGCATAAGTAGTGGCAGTTTTAATCACCATTCCGTTTACTAGTCAGATATAATTGTCCTGAGGAATCCCAAAACCCAGCAGTTGTTGACACTTTTATCACACTCCAATGGAGTTGTAATACTTACTAGGCATGTATAGTATGACACAGATCACCACAGATCCACCAGTTGTTGGCATTTTTATTATCCATTCCATTATAGTTGGAGCTGAATTACTAACCACATATTAAGTCAAATTTATAGCACTACTTTAGTTATGCTTGTCTATGATCGAGATACTGTGCTCCAAGTCGTCCATAACCACGGACACGGCTTTCAGAAAGTTTTACCCTGCAGGGGTGCACAAATAGCAACACACACTCGATCAACCTCGGAAAAACCAACTCAAAACCCAACGAGGCATTCACGACAAAGCGATCACAGGATTCAGAAATATTTCAGGGGGAGCACCCTACTAAGCTACCCGCAACGAAGTTGGCCGGCTCCGGAACGGACCGAGGGTTTGTGACAATGGCTGTAAACGACTGGGAACCCAAAAGTGTGACTGGGCTTGTCGATACCGCGAAAACGTGGCGCGATCCTAAACAGTACAGGTGCTCCACGCACAATCTTAAATAAAGTAGTAAACATGGCATAAGTACAGGATAGTAATAAAGCTCTAAACTACTTGTGGCCCCAAGAAATAGAAATGAATCAAGCACTGGCTCAGGGGGGGTCCATAAGGCCTCCCGGATGTGTATAGTGCGAATAGTCAAGGAACGGGTATCAAGTACTCGGGGTCCTACGGGACACAAGTGAGCGTGGAAGAACCAAATAACATCTATTGCCCACCGATGCCTCTGCATTAGTTATATCTAGCAGTTTAATGGTTGTATTTAAAGTCATGATCATCTCCACCACAAACATCTTCCAGCATTCCAACAACTATGGTACTTGACAACACGACATCACACCTGAGCAAGCGACTACGACTCGCAAGGCCTGCTATCTACCAAACATAGGTAATAGGAGGTGTCCAAGGCAATATAGAGGCTGCACGGGATATAACTGGTGCACGGAAACTAAAGCATCACTACACGGATAGCAATAGATCAACAGGAGGAAATAAAGACTATAAATGCAGACTAGGTAGAAGGGGAAGAGATGCTCGCCTAGGAAACACTGCCGACGCAACATATGCGGAGAACTTGTCGACACTCGCATCCACTCATCGGCCTAATCCGTGAAGAAGAAAACACTAGAAGAAACACCGGATGCAATATTTAATACTACGGCAGAAGATCCGGCATGCTTATGATATGATGCATGACATGGCACAGATGCGGTGCGATTAGTCAATATTAAGCGGAACCGGGGTCCCGACAATTAATTAAATGGTTCAAGTTATTTAGAACCCCCGCAATTTAAATGTTGTATTAACAGGGCGAAACATGGCATCGGTTCGCTAGACGAATTTAATGGAGTCCGGAATAAGACAAAGGTATCCCGCATAAACACTCAATATTTAATTATGCGGTGAATCGGCATAATGCCCCCAAACCCACAGTATGTATACGACATGAACAATTAATGCAACCAGGAGATATTATATATTATAAAAATACGGGTCTCGGAAAGGGCATACATCGGGGTCCGAAGATCTTGGGGTTCACCAAGGGGTTCGACGGGATCGGTCTACCGGGTCTTGGCCATCGGATCCATGAAGGAGGAAGGCTCCGGGTCATCGGATACATGACAAGCTCGTGGCCGGTGACAAACTTGGATCGGCCCCGATGGTTCATCGGATCCAGATCCGCCGAGACCGGTCTTAGGTAGTCTTCGGAATCCCCGAATGACCTCTTGTGTTTCGAGTAGCTCGCTGTCGGGTTCCATGTCGAAGTCCTTATTGTCCATCTTTTATCGGTGGCGGTTTTGGATCGACAATGGGACACCTCACCGAACAGAGAGCCCATGACATAGCCAAGCATCGAGGAAGTAGCCGAGCGACAACAAAACAGATAATGCCTTGAATCGATTCCCTGGTACAGACGATTCCGTTTTAGACAAAGGTGCAAGCAGCTAAGACACATGGAAAACCATATAGGAACGACAACAGATGCTCATACTGCGTAGGTCGACATGAAGCAGCAGGACACCGCTGGTCTTGGCAGCATGAACCGCTGCCCAAACTGAGAAGAAGACCGGCGCGGAGCGGATGGCCGGAAGGCGAGCTCGGGATGGCTCGAGGACGCGCGTCGGCGTGATGCAACACGCACAGGGGAGAGGTGTTGGCCGGAGGCGTGCAGAACGGCGGCTCGGGGTCGACCGCGGGAGGACGAGGCGAGCGGGGCGGCGCCAGGAGATGAGGGCAACGGCGAGGAGGGCTCATCGCTCCCGACGGCGGGCCTGGGAGCGGCACGGGGCGACGAACTTGGCGGCGGACGGAACAGAGGCAGAGCACCACATGGGGGTCGACGACGGTCGGCGGACGACCCGTGGCGGCGGCCAGCAGTTGGGGCGACCGGGCTTGGCACGGGAAGCGGCGGGCGCGATGACGACCGAAGAGGGGCAGCCATGGCGTGCCGGGAGGAGGCCGGTGTGGCGCCCCGCAAAAACCACTACTAGACAATCGCGGTGTTTTTGTGCATTGCATCATCATGACCGCATGCTCATGTCATCATGCCACCTTGCATTTGAGCATCGTCATGTCATCTTGCATTTGTTTGCATAAAACTATTTTCGAAAAGTCTATTTTTGTTTTCTAAACGCCCCGTCTTTATTTCAAATTAAAACCCGGGTCTCCGAAATATTTTGTTTCGTCTACAAAGGGATTTCAAAAGCCCCGTTTTAAATAAATAAAATATTTTAAAATTGTTTTTAGGAGGCAGCCCGCCAGGCCCGAAAGCCCGGCCGGCACCCTCCAAGCCCTAAACTAAAACCTAGTCTAATCCCTAATCTACCCAACGCTATCCGACCCAGCCCCCTCCACCTCACCCCACCCAATCGGTGCTCGCCACCTCACCTCTCATCCCCCCATCCACCCAGCCACCATCCGCCACATAATCCCCTGGCCACCTGACTGCACCCCCTTTTTCCCCTCAGCCTCGCACACACGCACTCACCCACCTCCCACCAACACGCACACCGCCAGCCTGGCCCGGGCCACACCCGGCCCTGCACTCCCTGACCTCTCGGCCCCACCTCGTGGTCCCGCCATCTCCCACCAACCGCAACCCCCACGTCGCTCGGTCTCCTCCCCCACAACCTCGCCACCCTCATCTCCCGGTGTCACTCACCTCGTCGATCTTCCCCTCCGCCGCCAGACGTGCCGACCGTCGCCCCTCTGCCCTCTGCTCCGCCTGTCCGCGAGCCGCCGGTCGTCCACCGTCCTCGCTGCCTTGCAGGCCCGCGTGGCCTGGTCCTCACTAAGCACGACGACCTCCTCCATGCCGGCCGGAGCTCTGCCTCCTCGCCGCTAGCGCCATGGTCGCGAGCTCCTCGCCTCGTCGCCACCTCTGCATCTTCCGCCACCACGGACGCGCAAGCAACCTCCACTGTCGGTCGGGAGCCCTCTGGCTGATCCCCTTCGTCGTCGCCGTTCTCTGCAAGGTGTCGTGGCCCCGTCCCCGCTTGCTGCCCTGCCGCCTCTTCCCGACAACGAGGACGCCGCCCCTTGCCGCCTCCTCGCCCGTCGACCAGCGTCTGTGCGCCTCCGCCCCGCGTTCTCGGGATCTGCCGTCTCGCAACCCTGCACCTACCCGCCTCGCTGGCCGCGCACCACCTCCCATGCCGAGATCCACCCCGTCCCTGGAGCCTCGCCTCCGCCCGGCCTCCACAGCAACCCTGCGACCCTTCTGCCTCCTGCCGTGCTCCATGGCGTGTCGTCCTCCTCCCCGCCCCTTGCGTTTTGCTTGCCTGCTGTTCGTGCATGCAGGTATGTGTGGGTGCCTAAGGTTTTGCTAGATGGAGCAGTTGGATCCTCTGTCAGTGTTGGAGTAGCATCGAGTCCTTCCTGTTGCCATGTGTTTTGCAGTGTAAAATCTTGTTGTGAGTATAACCAACACCGATGACTTCCGAAGAGGAACCAACATCAATTTGGGAGCTGACAAGATCTTCTCGCCAACAAAACCCTCACCAAGATCTGCTTCCGAACGCTTTGACCGGGGCCGAACCAAGATCTCCACGGATGCGACAAGACCTTCTTCCCGCACCGATGCCCGCAGACCGGACGCCAAGTTCGCCGAGGATCCGGACGCCAAGGTCGTCGGCACGGATACGCCAAGTTCTTCATCCCGAACGCCAAGACCGACTCGATGGCGCGGACCCGACAAGATCTTCGCGACGACAAGATCGACACCGACCAGGGCGAATCCAATGAGCCGCCGATGCCGAACCAAGTCCTTCGTCCCGGAACGCCAAGATCTACTCCGTTGTCCGAGGACGTTCCCGCCGAGACCGATCCCTATCGAACCCTGTCGAACCCCAGACCCCCGGAACCCAAGATCTGCCGAACCCAGATGTGTGACCCTAAGCCCCTATTTTTATAATATGACATTATCAACTGTCGCATATTAAATTGTTCATGCATGCATACATGTCTGTGGTTCGGGGGCATTATGCCGATTCATCCCATAATTAAATATGGAGCGCATATGCGGGATATATTTGTCTTATTCCGGACTCCATTTAAATTTGTGTAGCGAACCGATGCCATGTTTCGCCCTGTTAATACAACATTTAAATTGCGGGGATTCTAAATAACTTGAACTGTCTAATTAATTGTCGGGACCCCGGTTCCGCTTAATATTTCCTAGTTGCATCACATCTGTGCCATGCCATGCATCATATCATAAGCATGCCGGATTTTCTGCCGTAGTATTAAATATTGCATTCGGTGTTCTTCTAGTGTTTTGCTTCTTCGCGGATTAGACCGATGAGTAGATGCGAGTATCGACAAGTTCTCCGGATATGAACCTTCGGCAGTGTTTTCCCAGGCGAGCATCTCTCCCCCTTCTACCTATTTTGCATTTATAGTTTTTATTTCCTCCTGTTGATCTATTGTTATCCGTGTCGCGAAGCTTCAGTTTCCGTACACCAGTTATACCCCGTGCAGCCTCTATATTGCCTTGGACACCTCCTATTACCTGTGTTTGGTAGATAGCTGGCCTTGCGAGTCGTAGTCGCTTGTTCAGGTGTGATCTCGTGTTGTCAAGTACCACAATTGTTGGAACGCTGGTAGATGTTTATTGGTGGAGATGCTTATTGGTGGAGATGATCATGACTTTAAATACAACTATTAAAATGCTAGATATAACTAATGTAGAGGCATCGGTGGGCAATAGATGTTATTTGGTTCTTCCACGCTCACTTGTGTCCCGTAGGACCCCGAGTACTTGATACATGTTCCTTGACTATTCACACTATCCACATCCGGGAGGCCTTATGGACCCCCCTGAGTCAGTGCTTGATTCATTTCTATTTCTTGGGGCCACAAGTAGTTTGGAGCTTTATTACTATCCTGTACTTATGCCATGCTTACTGCTTTATTTAAGATTGTGCGTGGAGCACCTGTACTGTTTAGGATCGTGGAATGTTTTCGCGGTATCGACAAGCCCAGTCACACTTTCGGGTTCCAGTCGTTTATAGCCATTGTCACAAACCCTGGGTCCGTTCCGGAGCCGGCCAACTTCGTTGCGGGTAGCTTAGTAGGGTGCCCCCCTGAAATATTTCTGAATCCTGTGATCGCTTTGTCGTGAATGCCTCGTTGGGTTTTGAGTTGGTTTTTCCGAGGTTGATCGAGTGTGTGTTGCTATTTGTGCACCCCTGCAGGGTAAAACTTTCTGAAAGCCGTGTCCGCGGTTATGGACGACTTGGAGCACAGTATCTCGATCATAGACAAGCATAACTAAAGTAGTGCTATAAATTTGACTTAATATGTGATTAGTAATTCAGCTCCAACTATAATGGGATGGATAAAAAATGCCAACAACTGGTGGATCTGTGGTGATCTCTGTCATACTATACATGCCTAGTAAGTATTACAAATCCATTGGAGTGTGATAAAAATGTCAACAACTGCTGGGTTTTGGGATTCCTCAGGACAATTATATCTCACTAGTAATTGTTCCAACTACAACAGAATGTTAACTAAAACTGCCCACTACTTATGCTATCAGGATGACTCATGCTATCTATACCTGAATAGTAAGTGCTGCAACTAAAACTGCCAACTGTGTGAGTTCCTCGGTTTGACTTCCTCGATTGGTCTCGAGGGGGAAATACCAGGATGGGTATGTTTGGTGTAGTCTCAGGTTGGATCCGAATAGGTCTTTCTTATCCCTCTCTGATAGCCGTCAGTTGTATCAAGTCTCTATAGGTTGTTTAGTGCCGCTGCGCTGCCGCTTCAGCCCACCATACCTATGTAGGCGAGAGCCGCTGAATTCTAGCCTCGCCGTGTACTAGCCTCAGTGCTGACGCTCCTCCTTTTCCTTTGCCCTTGTCGGCACCCCCTTTTGTTGTAGCAGGTTTGAGACCGCCGTCGTTAGCAGGGTTACCCTTCCGGCTTGGCCTGGGCAGGGTTATGGACGCCATTGGTTATTCTGCAGGGCTCTTAGCCCCATTTGTATCTTGTCCGTAGTCGGACGCTCAATCGTTTTCAAGGTGATTTGGATCTTTGTATATTATATCTGTATTCTTGACTCATGGAGTCGCTGATGTGTATATATGTTTTGTGGGTCCCATCGAGGACTGTTGTGTAATGGTATTACTTCGTTTTCCACCCGCACGAAAGTGCCTGGTGGGCGTCCTTGAATCGTTTCTATGCGGGTTTGGCGGAAAGGGCTAAAACTTGCATAGGGCCGATTTGAGGGTGTTACACCTGGGGAGTGGGCTAGGCGGGGTGGAGCGTGGGGGTTGGTGGAGCGGGGCATGGGCGGCGTGCCCAGGAGGCGAGATCGAGCGGGAGGCCACGCAGGCGTGGGGATATTTGGGAGAAGCGGGAGATGGGGAGGTGGGACTGGGATGGCGGGGCAGGTGGAAAAGATGGAAGGAGACTGGGGGAATGGCTGCTGGCTGCATCGCATGCGCGCGCGTGTGTGTGTCTGGGTGGGGCTGGGCGTGTGCGTGAGTGTGTGTGTGTCTGTGTGTGGCGGCAGAGAGTGGGTTTGGGGTAGGGAGAGGAGTGTGGTTGGTGCGGGTGGGTAGGATTAGATTTTTAGGGTTAGCTTTTGGAGGTGGCCGGCTGGGCTTTCGGGCCTGGCGGGCTGCCTCCCAAAAATAATCTGAAAATTTTAATTATTTTCAACCAGGCTTTTGTAATTCGTTTTTAGACAAAGCAAAATATTCTGGACAAGCCCGGGGTTTTTATTTGAAATTAAAGACGGGGTATTTAGAAAACAAAATAAGCTTTTTCGAAAATAGTTTTAGACAAACAATTGCATGATGACATGACGATGCTCAAATGCAATGTGGCATGATGACATGAGCATGCGGTCATGACGATGCAATGCACAAAAACAATGCGATTTTCTAGTAGTGGTTTTAGCGGGATGCCACAATGTCTAATCATGGTGGAAACTTGTAGCATAACCATAGTGAGCATTCTGTGAAGCATCCTCAATAAACACTGTTTGTTGCCTTGTGATTTTTGATATGGGATAGCTCCTGTGTCACGGGACAAGGGGTACCCCGTTGGCAATTCTCTATGATACACATGTAGTTCTCTATGAAAGCTAGTAAGTACTATAATTTTTGGAAGATCTTTACGAAACTTGAAATCCCTGCTTCCCTCTACGAAGGGCCTTTCTTTTACTTTTTAGTTGAGTCAGTAAACCTATTCCTTTCTATATCAAGCAAGCATTTGAGTTATTCTGATTCAATCATCCATATGAGTATTTATTTAATCATGTTTCTTATGTTCCTTTTTTTGCACACTGGTCTTATCTAAGTGAATATTACTTTGAAAGCTATCATTGAAAACCCCATTATGTTTGACTCCTGCAATTTGTTAACCATTCTCTGATCAAGAACAAAGTTTGCCATTACCAATTATGATTTACTTTGTGTATCTTTATTGTGTTTCCCTTACTCACTGCAAGTTAAATTATATAATAGTGAGTTGTTTTCTATTATGATTTGTGTATTGATGAATGTGATGCCTCTTGTCCGTATTCTCTTTATCGACACTTCACTCCATAAACCTGTGGTCATCTTTATTGAGCTCAGTTTTTGCTTGGGGATAAGCGAGGTCTAAGCTTGGGGGAGTTGATACGTCCATTTTGCATCACTATTTTATATCATAATTTACAGTTATTCATTGATATATTTCATATTAATAGATGATGCTTATGTTATTTCATCTATTTTTGCATGATTTATGACTTTTGGAGGATGAACCACCGGAGTCAGGATACTGAAGGAAAAAGCACTGTCTAGATGCAAAATTCGCGAAGATCAGAAAATCCCAGAAAATATATGGAAATTCCTATTTTTCCAGAAGACGAAGGAGGCCAGAAGGAGGATTTGAGATGGGCCACGGGGGGCCCACACCCCCTGGTGGCGTGGGTCCCCCGGCCGCGCCACCAGGTGGTGTGGCCACTCTGGCCCACCTCTGGCATCGCCCTTTGGCGTATATAATCCCCTCGAAACACTAAGGGTCAGGAGAGCGACCACAGAAATATGTTGCCGCCTCTACAGGGCGGAAACTACAAAGACAGAGAAAGAGCTCTCTAGCAGGCAGAAATCTACCAGGGAAATTCCTTCCCGGAGAAGGGAGATCGTTGCCATCAACACCGTCATCAAGCTAGACTTCATCGGGATCATCATCATCATCTCCACCATCATCTCCATTAGCACCATCATCAACACTCCATACCGCTCTAACAATTGGGTTGAATCTTACATAGTTCTTAGGGGAAACTTTCCCGGTGTTGATTACTTATTGTAGTTTATGCTATTGAGTGGAACCATTGAATTATTGTTTATGTTCAGATTGTTACTTATCAATATTTCATATTTGATCTTGATCCATATGATGTCTCGTGAGTAGTTCGTTTAGTTCTTGAGGACATGGGAGAAGTCATGTTGTTAGAAGTGGAATTGTGTTGAGAAAGATTCAATGGTTTGATATTTAAGTTGTGGTGTTATTCTTCTAGTGGTGTCATGTGAACGTTGACTACATGATACTTCACCTTTATGGGCCTAGGGGAATGTATTGTGTATTTGGCTACTAATCGTGGGTTGCCGGAGTGACAGAAACCTGAACTCCCGTTAGGAAAACTTTGCACAAGGGAGTGTAAGATCTCACAGTTTAAGGCTGTGGTTAGGTTTTATCTTAATTACTTTCTTGTAGTTGCGGATGCTTACAAGGGGTATAATAACAAGTATGTATTAGTCCTAGGAAGGTCAGTACATTAGCACATATTCACCCATGTAACTACCTCGGTGAATTACGCTCTTAGTTGCATGCCTGGATGAGCGAGAGTGGTTAAAATAGTACGGTGGGCCCAGGGGCCACTCACAGGTAGACCTTTCGGCCGTCCTAACCACTTTCAGAACATCGGGACAAGAACGAGCGGCGTAATTGGCAGGCGAAGGGATCAACTACATACACAAGTGAGTATGTATGCAAGCCACCATACAACTGTACACAGAGCCATTCCATCTAAAAGAAATAGAAATATTGCAACTCCATACCGCAAGATCCAAATATCCTAGATAGAGATAATAGTTTAGGATAGCTCCTCATACATCAAACACCAGAGTATCAGGCGGAAGCGGAAAACAAGATCCGAGTACGGATAAGAAGCAAATCGGCATAAGATGCCACATAAATAAACACATCCCGCCCACAGATCTCACGGATCCCCGTTCCCGGAATCTCTACACCGAGTGATCGTTGCCAACATCATCCGTCTCCTCCACCGAGTATCCATCTTGCGAGTACACCTGTTCATCTGAATCAAACAATTTATCGTGTGAGACCCTAGGGGTACTCAGCAAGTCTTTATGCCTCTAAAGGGGACATATACCTAGGATGACGCAACTGCAGCAAAAGATAATAACTAACAAGTCTATAAACACTCGCTAACCATCCGCCTAACCAATGATAGACGGATGTCCGTTAATTAGTAACAACAGTTATAATAGTATAACTAACAGATCCATCCTCCTTCTCGCTTATCAACGAGAAAGCGGACGAACAACCCATCGGTTGGCAGTTTTATTAACCATTCCATGAGTATTGCACTATTTACTAGTCAGGTACTTAGTCAAATTAAAAGCGATACTTTAGTTATGCTTGGCTATGATCGAGAAACTGTGCTCCAAGTCGTCCATAACCGTGGACACGGCTTTCAGAAAGATTTACCCTGCAGGGGTGCACAAATAGCAACACACACTCGATCAACCTCGGAAAAACCAACTCAAAACCCAACAAGGCATTCACGACAAAGCAATCACAGGATTCAGAAATATTTCAGGGGGCCACCCCACTAAGCTACCCGCAACGAAGTTGGCCGGCTCTAGAAAGGACCCAGGGTTTGTGACGACGGCTGTAAACGACTGGAACCCGAAAATATGACTGGGCTTGTCGATACCGCGAAAACGTGGCGCGATCCAAAACACTACAGGTGCTCCACGCACAATCTTAAATAAAACAGTAAGCATGGCATAAGTACAGAATAGTAACAAAGCCCCAAACTACTTTGTGGCCCCAAGAAAGAGAAATGAATCAAGCTCTGGCTCAGGGGGGTCCATAAGGCCTCCCGGATGTGGATAGTGCGAATAGTCAAGAAACAGGAATCAAGTACTCGGGTCCTACGGGACACAAGTGAGCATGAAAAACCAAATAGCGGATATTGCTCACCGGTGCCTCTTTCATTAGTTATCCCATGACTACTCAGGTTAAGTTGTTTAGGTACCTCGTTATCCATCAGACACTCACATACCCTACACATGCTGTTCTACGACTCGCATGGCTCAAACAACTCCTGTAGTAATGGCTCATGGGATGGAGGAAACAAGCTTCGGTGGGGTTTAAAAGTAAAGGCTATGCAGTACTTGGGATTCAATTTAATGCAACCGCGACTCAATGATGCAAGAATAAGATAGAGGCAATAGGTACTATATGTATGCAAGCATGTGGTAGTGCCTGCCTGGTAGCTCAGTTGAAGCGAGAGATGGATCTGGGTAGAACTCCTATGATTCCTGATAATTCTCCTGCTGGGCGTCTATTCGAGGAAGAACCAAACAAACAAGGGCCAACATACATAAAGTGCACAATCATATGAACAAAAATGCGACAAGCAAACAAGCATGCCATGATGAATGATGCACAATTTACATGGCAATAATGTAGCATGGCATGGTGAGGTGTGGGGTACAAGAATAAAGCATTTTATTATTTATGTGGTCAAGTTTTATTGCCATAAATAGTTCTGATTTTTAATGATAACATGATGCATGCTTCAATTCAGAACAAGGAATGCATAGATAGAACGGGCTCGTCAGGCTGATCGATTTAGACATATTATTTATTAAATTTGGAGTTGTGGAATTAAAGTTATTAATTTATTAAGAAAAGGGCATTTTATTGTAATTTTAATCATCTCGAAAATTTAAAGTGGTCAAACAACATTTTGAATGGCATATTTGAATTCCTCTTATTTTTATGATTCCAAAACATATATCATTTGTATTATTTGGATTTATAATTTAAAAGTTATGAAAAACAGATTTAAATTCATATTAAAACATTTTCTAAAATTGTTTTTATTTAAACAGGAAAACATCAGGACTTTTTATACACATGACGAACTAGCCCCAGCCCCTGACGGGTGGGACCAGAGCTGACTGGGCGGACAACGGCGCACGGCGGTCTTTTTGCACCGCGGCAACTGATCGGTGGACCCGATGCTAGAGCGGGCCCACGCGCCAGCGGGGGTGAGGGGGTTTGCCACGCGGCGAAACTGGGGAGCGCGGGTTGAGGGTTCCTAACTTGCGGTACCTATCTGTAAAATTGCCATGGGAGGCTGACAGGTGGGGCTCAGGGGACTACGGTTTGAGGGAGAAATAAAAAGGGGGGGTTTGTGCAAAGCGCGCAGCTGCTACTGTGGATCTTCTCTGTTCGTCTGACAAACTGTCGAACGACAGTGCACGGCTCGGCGAGGCGGGGGTTCGAACCAGCGACCTGGGCATGCGCGCAGAGGGGCGGAGCCACTGCGGTGGCTACGGGGATGTTAGAGGTATGCGGCTACGCGGCTAGATACGCCTTCTGCGGCGCGACGGCGAGCCGAAGCTAGCGCACGCCGGCGCACAGAGACCGATCGACGAAACACCCGACGGGACCGGGACACGACGATGGACTAGGGGATGTCTGGGGGGACGGTGGCTCACGTGGGGTCGTCGGAGGTGGTGGATCGGGCCGAGGAGTGACGTAGCGGCGAGGACGCAGACGCCGGGCGAGCTAGGGTTTGCGGTCAGCTTCGTCGGCGTTCTGCGGTACATGGGCTTCTCCTCCTCGCAGGCGTGCACCGGGGTGATGCAGAGGCTCGGCTTGGTCTTCCCCAACACCGGTACACCCACCCGCCGCCGTGTTTTGTTGTGGAAAGGTGGAGGACGACGGCGGTTCGCCGGGGTGGAGAGGAGGTAGCAGGGGAGCAGGGAGGAAGGGAGTAGAAGGGCTAGGCCCTGGTGGATCTGGGACGACTCCAAGGCAGAGAGGGAGGTTGGAGATAAAGGCGAGAGAGAGAGAGGCCGTGGGAGGCGTGGTGGAGGAAAAAGGTGGTCTCCAAGCCACCTTTCTCTCCTCCTCCTTCACGTGCTCGACCTAGGGGGCATGGCTGGCTGCAGCTGGGGCCCAGGCGAGGACAGGGAGGCGGGGAGAGGCTCAGTGGTGGGGCTGGCTGGCAGAGAGAAATAGAGAGGGTAGGGAGAGGCTCGGGTTTAGCTAGGGTGGGTGGCTAGGGTTAGCCTCGTCTAGGGTTTAGGAGGGGTGAGATGGGGTAGCTCGCATGGGGTAGAGAGGGGGCTAGGTGGGCCCTTGCTGGCAGAGAGAGGGAGAGGGGCCTCGGCATGGTGAGAGGAGGGTGGTGAGGTGAGGGTTAGGGCATGGGGTTAGGGTTTGGACTAGGGCTAGGGTTAGAGAGAGGAGGTTAGAGAGGGGTTAGGGGTTTTGGTATGACCTCTCAAGATCATGCAAGGGGGTTAAGGGGTGGAGCTAGGATGATGGTGAGATTATGGTTACCACAAGTTGATGAAAGGAGGGAGAGAGAGAGATGTTTAGGGTTTTAGGTGCACATGGCAAGGAGGGAACAAACAATAAGATGAGGGTTTGGGAGAGAAATGTGGAGCTCAACCAAAAGAAAAAGAATCACTTGACATGATCCCCAAAGGTCCATGCCCCACTCCCAAAAACAAATAAAACCAAAGGAGAAAGATAGAGGTAAATTGCATGGCCCATGCATGGACATTAAATTCCATGTTTAATCTTGTGAAAGCAAAGTAAATAATCATGGCATTTATACATACGCATTCCAAAATATGGAGTAAGGCCAAGCTAAAAGAATTTAAAAGAAGGTTCCATGTGGAGTAGATGGAGATGATCATACTTAGATATAGTTGGGACTTGCTAGTGTGTATATTCCACTAGATGTTTAATAGTCTCAAAAATATTCTAACATGAGCATACATTCATAATAATCCATATGGAAACTAGAAAAAGGGGTTCCACTCACAAAGCATGCAAAGGTGTCTCCACATATTAATAATGTGGAAACAACATGATGCTAGTGTGAGGGCATGTGGAAAGTAGAAGTGGATCCATCCCAACCCACATGAGCTAGATTTAAATAAAGGAAAAGTAAAGCTCATGGCTAATTAGGATGGTGAAATTATAAAGTGGTGACAAAGAAAGGTGGTGGAGTTGAATAAAAGATATGTCCCCAACTCAACTTGGGCATCAAGCATTTATCAAGAACCAAATACAATATATCAAGAGCCAAATACAATTACTAATGCATATGAGAGAAGAACCAAATGAAAAGGGTTTTATATGATGCTCAAATGCAAGGTGGCATGATGACATGAGCACGATATAATTATGATGCAACAATTATATGTAGGAAGTAGCAATTATATTACTAGACCATGTAGCATTACATATGTTAGACAGATGGGATGCTACAACCCACACAACACTTATCCAACCAAAGAAGTTTAATCAACTATATGAAGCGAAAACACTTGACAATATTCTCATGTGTCCTCGAGAACGTTTGGTCATCTTAAATAATACAACCGGCTTGTCCTTTGCTAAAGAAAGGATTGAGACACTTGCTTCAATTATTATTATTATCTTTTATTTACTCGCACTTTATTTATCTGCATTATCAAAACCCCTAAAAATCCGTTTGCTATGTAATTATAGAAAATTCCTGATCGAAGCCACTTGTCAACACCTTCTGCTCCTCGTTGGGTTCGACAACTCTTAATTATCGAAAATACTGTGATACACCCCCTATACTTGTGGGTCATCAGGGACTCGACATGACTTAGTAAAACTTGGTATCAAGACCCCATATCTATGGAAATATGGAATGAACAATAAGGCTAAGGATGTTTGTGGGAAAAGTAGCACACCTCTCGAGAGTGTAAAAATGTGACATGTTACTCCCTATTCTGAGAAAGAACTATGATCGCATCTTGGAAAGGAAATCCATGAAAGTTCAGACAAGCCGTGAAGACTAGCAACTTTAGAATTTTAAAAATCTGAAACTTACCCTTTCTAAAAAAACGTTTTCGAAAACCTGCACGAGCCTTAGATCTTTGATCGATGAGTTTCAAACAAACATTAGACAACCATCATAGAATTTGCTAAGTATGCTCATACTCAATCTATCATCGTAACCATTACTTAGGTTATAAGAAGACACGACAACCGACATGAAGAGTAGAATCAACAACAGGGTATCATATTCATAGAAATAAGACAATATATAGATATAAGAACCCTAGAAAGTGCATAGGTAGATGAGCTAGCAATAGTATAGCTTCTCTAATAAGTTTTCTGATCCAGTGGTTTTAAACTTAGTATTACCATTGATTAGGAAGCTATCGCTTCTGCATTTGAACTTTTATTGTGTTTTGAATCCTCAATGGAATGAGGAGGATCTTGAAGCTTTTGTAGACTTTTGACTCTTGGTATGAATTAATAAAGAAAGTTGTTGGAACCGCAATATTTATATTATATCACTCTGAGGGATGTGATATTTGAGGATGAGGACTTCCGTAAGTGTCATATAAACGACTTGTACACTACAACATGAAGTGGTGTACTGGGTCATCGCACTCGTTGATCTCTCGGGAAAGTAAATAAGGTATTGTAAGATGTCCTCACACCCAACTTTACAAACCGGCATTGGCTGCTAGTCGATATATGTTTGTTTGCTAAAACCACGAGGAACGGAATTAATCCATGAAGCATTCTCCATCCAATTTTTTTGATCTTCGCTAGCATTTGGAGTCATTGTAGCTTCTTCCACACATTACTCCCTTCGGATGCACCAATATCCATGGCATCTGGGTTGTGTCTACCGAACTAAAAATCCCATTCAGCATGATATTCAGATCTGACCGTGAATATTCCAGTTTTTGTTAAATGCCATGCTATAAAATCTTCCACACGTAGTGGAGATATAGGTATTTCCAAGATTCTATTAGCATCAACACTCCAAAAATTCTCTCATAGTAGAAGGATTAATTAAGTCCGAAAGCTCGCTAAGCAAAATGTTTCTCCTTGGCGTATACACCTTCTTGGTTGGGCTTGTTGGTATTCAAGCATCCTGCCTAATATTTATTTGATCACCTTGACCTAATCTCCCAATTATTCCATGGTTAAGTCATTGAATGCCATACATAATACTTTGCCAAGTATACAAACTACCATTCTTCAACTTTGCTTTAAGAAGATTACCATCAGAATAATATTTAGCACGAAGTACCCATGCACATAAGAAATATGGTTCTTCAATTAACCTCCAACACTATTTTGCTAACATTGCTGTATTGAAAGTGTAAAGATTTCGGAACCCCATACCTCCTTTATCCTTTGGGATACACAACTTCCACCACGCTAACCAATGTATTTTCCTGTGGTCATCATCATCGCCCCACCATAGCTACGAAATAGCATCAGTGATTCCCTTACAAATGCTTTTTGCGATACTAAATACTGTCATCGCAAACACAAGTATAGCTTGAGAAACCGCTTTTATTAACAATTCCTTTCCTCATATATATAACATATTATCCTTCCGTCCACTTATAATGGCGTGTACCCTCTCAATAAGGTACTTAAAACACTTGCTTCTATCAGCACCCACCATAGCTAGTAATTTGAGATATCTATCATTTAGAGACTGTCCATATATCAAGAATTTCACATATTTCAACTTTGTTATCCACTAAGGTATTGGGGCTGAAGTATATGCTACATTTATAAGAACTCACAAACAATCCAAAGCTCGCATAATAAGCATCAAGAACCTATTTCAAAGGTCTTGCATTGTTCCTGTCAGCCTCCATCAAAATAAGCGAATCACTCGCAAATAAAAGGTGGGACACCTTAGGCGCCTCACAACAAACTTTTAACCCAATCATTGCATTAGTTATTTGGCATCATCAAGCAAGATTCATAATCCCTCTACACAAATAAGGTGAAAGAGGGCCTCCTTGGCGGACCCCCCTCGCCGATGTAAATAAATCCATCTCATTTGAGTAGAAACGGATTTGACACCGAACTGATGAAACACATGCCATAATCATCATCACCCATCTTGAGTCCAAATCCATCCTCAACATCATCTTCTCTAGGAAGCACCAGCATATGCATATCTACCTTTACCTCACAGAGTCCCGTTCTTCCCTGTTTCTTCTTTATTGTATGGACACATTCATACGCTATGCAGATATTGTCCGTAATTAGGCACCCTAGAATAAACACACTTTGGTGCGGGCTAATGATCTCCAGAAGAATAAGTTTCAGTCTATTAGTCAACATCTTTGAAATAACTTTGTATACCACATTACATAAACTAATCAGGCGATATTGTGTAATCTTCTCCGCATTCTCTACCTTTGGAATAAGTACAACAACTGTGCCATTCAATCCCTCTGGTATTACTCTAGAATTAACAGCTCGCAAGACTTCACGTGTCAGATCCTCATCAAGCATAGGACAATATCTTTTATAAACGACCGCATGCAACCTATTAGGCCCTGGAGCTTTTAAATCCATATTTTGGAATAAAGCTTTTTTGGCATCCTCCTCGAAAAAGGTCATGTCAAGCTATTGTTCATCTCATCCGTTAACCTTCTAGGAACTTTATTTAGCACTCCCTCATCAGGCTCACAAAGTTCAGAAGTAAACAAACCTAAAAATAATTTTATCAGGTTACTCATACCTTGAGGATCTTCCCACTTGTTACCTGAGTCATCCACAATATATTTTATTGTATTCTTATTTCTCCTTGCACTGGAAAAGTTGTGAAAAAAACCCATGTTCCTATCGCCGTGTTGTAGCCAGTTTGCACGTCCACGCTGAACCCAGTGTATTTCCTCTTGTTCCAACAAGAGTTCAATTTTTAGTAAGATATCTTTTTGATTAGCTATTGAGTCATCAAACATCAGTACTTTCCTTAGCTCTTCCAACTCCTTTTTTACCTTATCGATTCGACGTCTAGGACCTTTCAACTCATGCAGTCCCATTCATGTAATTCGGCATGGACCTCTGTAGTTTTCTGCCTCAAGCTTGGTCCGATTCCCCTAGCTGATGCTCTATCCCATGCATTTTGGACAACCGAGTCCACCGCCTCTTCTTGGAGCCATCGTGCCTCAAACCTTTTCACACCTTGGTTTGGCCCATGAGTATTTGCAAGAAACTCAGTGTCAATAATGACCGGCTTATGGTTAATTTTTGTATTTTCACCATTAGTCACCTTACTTTGTGGAAACAGATTATTCCATGCAGCGTTGGCTACCGCTTTGTCCAAGCTTTCCCTCAATCTTCCTCTCCTCCCTGTAAATATATCTCCTGAATATCCTAGATCCTCCAACCCACAATCTGTAACACAATCTTGCAAACGCAGTTGTGCAACCTCGGTGCCCCTCCTTTCTCCCATGAATATAAGATTTAATTGAAGTCCCCAAATATCAGCCATGGCATGTTGAAGTTTGAATGGAGATCACAAATATATTTCCACAACTTGTACTTATTTTCCCAATTCGGCTCTCCATAAAACCCTGTCAGACGCCTATCTTGGAGACCTTCCACCACCACATCAATGAAGTTCTTCTCTACCCTTTTGCACACAATCTTAACCTCTCTTTTCCACATTAGTATTAGACCCCCACTACGTCTATTACTCTCAAAGAATAACAACTTGTCAAAATTGATCTTTCACATCAATCTCTCTGCCTTAGCTTTATTCAAATGTGATTGCGACAGAAACATCACATCTAGATTTGTTTGCCTCCGGACCTCCAAAAGCGCAAGAACTTCCCGGGATGTTGCCATACCCTGACCATTCCAACCTAATATTTTCATTGATCCCGGCAGTCCTCCTCGAAGGAGCCTGTCGATCCCATTAAATCCGTAGTTTCTTATTCCTTGCTATCTCCCTTCTTTCTCCGTTTTGGATCCTGAAATTTCCATGGTGTTGTCGCTGACTCCTTGTCAGCGTTATTTGTTGCATTAGAACTTTCCAACATTAAAATCTATTGACCACAGTACCCGATAGAGTTTCAGAACCAGTGTTCATGTTGACAGAACCATCACCCCCAATATGATGTTCTCTCAGACCTCTTGGAGCAAGCCCATTAGGATTCAGCTCGTCCAAACCTAAGTCCATGTCATCATCCTCACCCGCAGACGCTTCCCCCTGTACGCTTCGTCTTCCCCTGCCACCACGACCCCCTCTATCATTGCCTCGTCCTCCGCCCATCCTTGATGGCAGTGGTTCAAAGGGCCACAACAACCAACCTCCCCAACCACAGTCTTGTGCAGCATGCACACCATCCTCGCATTCCTCGACAACATGACCTATGTGCCTACAGTAGTGGCAGAAGTCTAGCAATTTTCAAACAAAACCGGGTACCTCTTCTTCTCCTTAAGTATCAACAGGACAAAATGTACAAGTGGTTTGTTGATATCTAGAAAAACACGAGCTCACAAATATTTAGCAGGATTGATTCATCCTTCATTAACAATAACTGTGAACGGTGGGTTGCCCACCTTCTTCGCAACTCTTTCCGCTAGCTCCTTCTTCCTCATGAGACTATCCGGGAGGCCCTCAATACAATCCCACGTCAGGATTTTATTCAGCTTATATTCTTGAACATGGGTGAATCCATCGTATCCCTATAAAAATACAGCCACATTGCGGAACAACCACGGCCCTCCCTCCATTACTCTATTCCAATATCCAAGGCATTGGAACTGTACGAGGAACAAATTGGCACCCATGACCTTGAAGGTCATGTCCTGCGCCGATGCCCAGGCATTGTGCATCTGCTTG
Source organism: Avena eriantha (assembly GCA_910589775.1). NCBI lineage: Eukaryota > Viridiplantae > Streptophyta > Magnoliopsida > Poales > Poaceae > Avena > Avena eriantha. Next base: position 125,160,129 of record OU342746.1, read on the forward strand.
AATAAAGCTGTATGCCTGAAAGGTTTTGTGGTATGAACCTTCAAGATCCCCAACCATCTAACTTCCTTGATCAGACCATCAAGTTCATCAGAGAAGTTCAGATCCTCTAGTTTCTTCTCCATGGAGACTCAGGTTTTCGAATTTATCTTCAAAACTGAAATCAGGCATGGGGCGTAACCACCCCCAATGTTTGACGACGAAGAGCCGTACGCCACCATTCCCATCATATTCTCCGCCATGTTTCCTACCCCCGCGAAGCGCCAATAGTCGCTGAGGGAGATGCATGGACGAGATTCTAGATCAAATGGAGAACACACGTCGATCGCCATGGATTTAGGGAACTCGGGCGGAGAGCCGCTTGAGGATATAAAAACCCTAGGAAAACCGTAGGGGACTTTAGAGAGCACATAAGAAGTAGCTGCTTTGTCTTGCACGTATTTTCTTGGCTTTGGACGTCTCCTCGATCCCTAGGAAACTAGTTTCGCCTCGGAAATAACTTGAACTTGGAACTCTATGGGGTACATTGCTGTAATTCTCCAATAAAATCAAGGGACAAGATCCACAATAAAGTGATATGGATAAAAAATCAAGAACCAATCCTTCATTGGAAACTGTATCTGTTATTCTTACGTGCACCCAAGTAGTCCATGGATGGAGATGTGGTCTGTCATTCCTACGTGCACCCAAGATTTTTTTCGAAATGGGGAGCGAAGCCCCGGCCTCTGCATGCACACAGCCTTTATTTATTATTCGAACAATAAAAATCTGGCAAAAGCCACTATAAAGATTATACAATAAAGACCACTGAAAAAAACACTGAGCATAAAGATAACCATATCGCTAACTTCCCGATGAGACCTAGCAAACACCCAACTGCCTCGTGCAAGCCAGGAGCCCAGATCTGCCCAACATATCCATGAAACGGCACCCACGCACTCGCTCCGGGTTTCGCTGCCTCCACTATCTTCCGCAAAACCATATTCATCATGTAGATCGAGGCGCTGACTCTTGCCACACCAGCCGCTGACACCACCGTGGTGCCAAGTAGCACCACCTCTCTGCGCACTATCTCCAAAGCATGTCACGGTTGCCACCGGTACCCCACAATACCATGCCACCAAGTACCAGCAGCTAACATAGCTTGAAGTGTCCAGAGGATTTGTCGTGCTTAGCACCTGGCGAACAGGCATGACTCAGCGTAGCACCTGTCGGTCAGGCATGACTTGACTTCGCCGCCGAAGCTCCGTGCAAGATAAAGCCGCTCCACTTGGTCCCCACGCAAGAAACACGCGGAGACCGATGCTCAGCCACCAAGCCACCCACATGCCCGTCCAGCCGTTAAATGTCTCCAAAGATGATGCCCCCAAGGGGGGTGACGACGAAGACGTCACCATCATCTGATCTAGGAGGCCCCCACAACGCCTCCAATGAGGGCTATGACGCCCACATGCGTCGCCATCAATGGTAGCCTCCCCTAGATCTGAGATTTCCTCGGAAACATGGAGCAAGGGACGCCACCACCTTCGTCTCCAACGAGGAAAACGACACCCTCGGCCGCCTCGGGTGCCGTCGTTGATGTTGGCATCCTCACCCACTTCAGCAGTCCGTTCACCATCCCCTTGATCCGCCACCGAGTCCCCTTGATCCGCCACCGAGAAGTAGTCGTGATGCAACACCCACCCGACCAGATCTTTGGACCGACGAGCAGCCAAAGTTGGAGGAGGCCACATCGCTGCGTGGCCGGCACCATGGCCACACACGCGCCGCCGTGAGGATCGGTGTGGGATCCCACGATCCTCCACACCAGCCCCATCCCGTCCGCACCTCTGGCGAGGAGTCCGCCGCCGCCATGCCCGGAACTGCCGTCCCGGCTCCCATGTGGCACGTGGTGAGAAGGCTGTCGTCTAAGCGGAAGATCAACGCAGGCGCAAGTGCCGAGGTCCAGACCCTACGGTCCTAGAACCACCGTGCCGATGCAAGAACTTCCCCGCCGCCTAGCCGCTCCGGCCGACGCCGCCAGAGCCACCGCGATCCGGGAAAAGACCGGAGCGCCGCCGTCTTCACACGAGATCACGCCCAGCTGAGGCCCCGCCGCCGCTGGGCCACGCGGGCTTTGCCCAGTGACCCTTCCGGCAGTAGCAGAGAGGAGGGAGGAAGGCAGCGGTAGAATCCCCCAGGCAACACGGCGCCGCCGCCAGGAGGAGGGGGGTTAGGAGGAGGAAGGAGAGTAGAGAGGAATGATGATTTTCAACATGAACCAGGATAACCAAAGCATGGATGGAGATGTGGTATGCAGATAGATCCTCCAACTTCTTAGAGCATCTCCACGTGCATCACCAAAGGGTGCCCGGTGGCAGCACCAAGAGTGTCTTTAAAAAAGCCTGAGGCGCGCTCATACCGACGGCTCCCAACAATCAAGCCTCCAAATTATTTTTCAGCTAGTTCATCACATATTTCAACAATATAGCACATATTTCAAGCACATAAAATTTAAATAAATCATAAACATATTTTAAAAATCCAAGCATTAAAACAAAATAGTTCACACAATAATTTAAAGTTCAAGAAGACTAGATGAATAGGCGAGCTTCGCCTCGCTGCATGTACGATGTTCTGGCATGGCATGTACGTCTTTTCGTCAACCGAAGAAAGTATTCATGTCTAACATGAAAGAACTCGAAAGTATTCATGTCAACCAAAAAATATAGATAGAATTAACCAAGTAACACAGAACGAATAATTGGGCATACCCCTGATATGGATTACCACAATACAAATTGTAAGATCCTAATGAAATCAACTACTAAGATAGTGTAAGAAAACTACTGAACTTGATAAATAAGCTATGATACATGACACATTTTACACATACATACTAACTTGCATTATTTCCAGCGACTACAGATACGAGCGAAGGACAATTGGCAAGATTAGGCTTTTGACATTAGGAATAAAAAAAGTTGCAGCATGTGGATTCTTTCATTTCCTTCTGTCACCGGTGTGTATTTAATTAGCACTGTCAATCTGAAACCGGACAAAATCATTATGCTCTTGAGTTTGAACTCGTGTTGCAAACCAAAACTGGAATAAATTGAGGCACTCACCATAGGGCTAAAGACTCCTAGATTTAGGAGAAGACGTTGAGAATTCAAAATAACAATTTATTATATAGCTTGTAGTGTAAGCCTAAGAAAAATAGCATGCGCACACACTTTAAATTCAGACAAATGGTAGCTACATGCTATAATTATACGATAGCTTTTAGGATAAACTTGCCTAACTGAATCATCTTCGCTGCCACTATGAATATCCAACAAGCATTGTAGCAAGTCCATAATCTACCTCAAAAGTGACAACCGGAGCCTCCTGATACAGATTAACAATCGGAACCGAGGATCAAAATTATCTAAGCACAATATCATCTTCCATAGATCGGTGTTCATCAGGACGAGATCTATGTATTTTATTCATTCTTTAGAAAAGACCAAAGAACAAATCTGAACATAGTAGATAGTTTAAGAAAAATGCTCGGTGAAGATAGAGGTTAAGAAAATGCACTTCTTACACCAAGCTGAGTATATGTATAGATAATCCAATAATAGTTCTATCAATCAACATAAACATAAAACTAATCCAACATATAGTTCCCTTCCATAAAGATATTACATGGTGTGTAACTCCATTTATGTTACACAAGTACATTTCACTATATTAATAGACTAAAAAACACAAGAAAACATGAAATTATTCTCAAACAATCAAGGGTCACTGCTTACATGCCATATAGATGGCATAGCAAGGCATTTCACTGGTTCATCAAGGTTAATAGACTCCATCGGCAAGAACTTTTTGTTTGATTGGCTCCTATAGTGCAAATTTCCTTGCCTGTTGAGAGTAATAGTTGGCAAGTGGTACATTGTTCTGTGATGATAGTTCTTTTCTAACTAATGAATAAGACATCTACAATGCACAGTGAACACACGAACTTAAGTTTGTTAGGAAAGCAAAACTATCGATTCCAAATTACATGTATTTTTAAACTTCACATGATATGTTTTCAGCTACGAAAACATATTGACACAAAACTGAACTTTTATGGAAATAAAAGTTGTCGATTCCAAATTGCATGTATTTTCAAACTTCACATGATATGATTTCAGCTATGAAAACATTTTTAGCAGTTTCAGAGGCTAACTAATTAATTTGGATTGCTAAATATTTTCTAAACATTGCAACATGTATCGCAGCTAGTATGGAGATATGGTGGTGTGCTCGGAAGATACATAGGCGTTCGGTGCCAGAATTATGGCACGCTTAACCTATAAAAAGTTCTAATAAGTATAACAATAATAAAAAATAAGATCACCCAACGATAATAAACCAGTTAAAGGCACATGTTGGCGTGCAAGTAGAACAAAGCTTTTTGTTTACAACCGGGAAACTGTAATAAAAAGATTGTAGAAGAAATCTTTTGCTCAAACTAAATACTTCCAACTACGGGTTTTAAAAGTTATGGTGACCTTCTTCTACTTCTCAATTAAAGTGCATAGACATTTAAATACGGTACGCTGGTGTAGAAAATATGGCCGAACAGACTTTAAGCGAGTGTGTTCCTCCTCTGTATTCCTAATCAACTTTCAACAACACCAACGAACACACTCGCAACCACCTAATTTCTGATATATCAGAACTTTGAATTCGACGAACCTTTTCTTTCTTAGAAGTTGGGTTTCAGGACTATATACCAGACTCTCCAAGACTGTGGCACTCCTAATATCCCTCACATTGTTCACTCCAAAACATGTTCTCAATTTTATAATTACTTCACTAATGCGTCTTTTAAAAATCAAAAGGGAATATGTTTTGTTCATTCATTTATCCCTCGTCTTAACCAATAATATGAACACATGGTCCATCACCTATGTATGCGATATTCTACTTGTTCGACTTGTCAATTGTCAATATGTAATCACTTAAATAAAAACACATCCTAACCATGACCATTTCTATTCGGGAATACCACACTGCGTTGCTCACCTGTACATTGCAGGCACTCGAGCACTCAAACCTCAGGCCCTGTCAGGTCAGTATGTAAATTGCCTGCCTCTTCTTCCCGTCCTCCGGCACAAAGTTCGGGAGCTGACATACCTCCACCACATCGCGTAGCATGGTGGACTCTAGAGGGCTCAGGTCTGAAATAAAATGCACCATAGATTAACAATTAGCTAAGGTTCAGTACCACAAGAACATGAAGCTAACAGAAATGTGGTTTTAAGGGGTGTATATATTGACATATTTCACTTGTGATTGGATGGCCAACGCTGCATACTTCTAGATTTCCTTCTATTTACCTGTGGACTTCAGCTAGTAGTATATGCAGTTATGCACTGCCTTTGTAGGACAACAAAGCGAGGGAGCCGGCCTTCCAGTTCCAAGTCAGCATCGGCTCGGTTCCATCTCTACACGCATCAACAAAGATTACTTATGTCATCACTCCATTGAACATATACCACAAGAATTAAGCTACTATTTGGAAGAAAAACGAGTGCAGTGGTTTCTAACATACACTTCTGATATGGATGTACCCATAGAGGCGTCCATTTCTCAAAAGCTTGTCGATGTTCTCCAACCTGGGAAAAACAAATTATATTAATACACTGAATAAAGACATTTTGGTTCAGTTGGAATTTCAGGGGCGTGTTCACTTGGGCACACGAATGTTGAAACTGAATTTTTAAGGGGTATTGGATCATACTAAGATTTGAACTGGGGCTCCCTCTCATCCGCATCAGCGATTTCACTCTTAATGATTCTAAAACAGATCTAGTCAACTCGACCTGATAATAACCAGCCAAAAACGTTGGTGTCATAAGACAGGATTCATGATGCAGAAAGGAAACGGAGGTCGTACAATAAATTTCTATACTCATAACTTACGCGACCGCACAAGTCGAAGTTGAGCAGGGTGTCTTCCTCTGCACATCACACCATCACAAGGCTAGGGCGGGCTATGTAGGCTGCTGCGGGCGGAGTTCCATGCTTGGGAGGACAGGGCACGGAGGTGTCGGGGACCTCTCCCGGTGGGGCGGGGCAGAGCACGCCGCCAAGCAGGGTCCCCAACTGGGTTGGTGGTGCCATTGAGCGGGCGCGCAGTGGGGGCCAGCACGCTGGCGACCGGCGGGGTGGGGGAGCGGGTTACCTGAGCTTGGGCAGGAGAGACTATCTCGAGGTTGAGGGCGCCGACCCGGTGGCCATCGCGGATCCAACATCGGCTTCTGCGGCTGACTTCGTGGCCCGCCCGTCCAGCCTGCATCTCGGCCGTACCGGTCGCCACGCTTGGGGCGGCTTGCATCTCACTCGCACAGGCCACCGGGGATAAGGAGGTGAAGGAGGCAGGATGCCCGCTGGCGGAGAAGGAGGAGGAAGGGGAGGGAGAGTCCTTTTGGCTTACCAAAAAAGAGCCCAAACACCGACAGGTTCGCGAGGAAGAAACCACCGCTTTGACCGAAGCATCGCGAGCCAACACGGGAAAAGGGTCCACACGTGAGACAGCAAACCATAGCGCGCACCGCAAGTGGCCTGAGAGGAGTCGGTTTTGCTCACGCTTAAGGAATTATGAGGAAGAGCCGAAGGGGGAGAGAGCGAGGAAGAGGGGTGGCGTCGCGAGGACCTCGTGTCTGTTGCGCGTGGAGAGGCGGGTTTGGCCCTTGGCGCCGATCGTTGTTGCGTGTGGAGAGGAGGGCCATGATTTGAGCTGAGGTAAGCAACGGCGGCGGCGGTCTGAGCAACGACGGGCGGGCTGAGCGGCGGCGGCGACGGTCATCTGAGCGACGGCGGCTGGGTGAGGGGCCGGAGGAGCAACGGGGGCGGGTACCCTAGCTACTCTCCACGGTATTCTATTTTTTTCACACGCGCAAAGAACGCCGCCCAGGCCCACACGATAGCGTCAGGGTGCTACTACGTACGACGGCAGGTAGCCTCGCTCGCATTCGTTCAGGCTTAAGCTTTTAGTTAATACTACTCCCTCCGGTCCGGTTTATTAGGCACGCACGTAGTTTAAGAAAATATTTGACCATCAATTTTGACCAATAAAATATGCAATATATGTCTCACAAACTATACCATTGGAAACTACTTTTGAAGATGAATCCAATGGTATAATTTTTGTGATATATTACGTAAAATTTGTTGACCAAAATTAATGGTCAAACTTGTCCTTAAACTACGTGTGTGCCTAATAAACCGGACCGGAATGAGTAGATGGATATGCGCGCGGTGCCGCGCCGCCTACAATCCATCTGACAGAGTATCGTAGGCATGCTGTACTAACTAATGGTAAACCATCTGTTTTGTTTTTTTTGTCTCTGTGTCACTTATAAATTAAATATATGAACATGTTCTAATCGATGGAACTGAAGTGCTAGCATGAGTTTTCAACGATAGACCAGTGTGCCATTTATCGTGTAAGACAAAAATTGAGAGGTTTGACCTTAGACACAAGAAATGGACTCTTATTTTCATACCGAAGCTCATAAACAACATAGGGTACCAATGGTTCTTCGAGTAAATAAAAAGATACTCCAGATACTCCCTCCGATCCAAATTAATTGACTTGGATTTGCCACCATTCGGATGTATCTAGCACTAAAACATGTCTAGATAGATCCGAATCTAGACAAATCGAACTCAATTAATTTGGGTCGGAGGGAGTACATCAAGCAAACTTCAAAAAAGAAACACACTGAGCAATAGACCGAGTTTAATACCATAAGAAATTGGCATGTTATGTGATCAAGGTAAAAAACTAATAATGTCAAAAACAACAGTGTAGTAAACTTGTCGGACTACCTCATAATAATTATTTGGAATGCATAGCTCAAAGGGAAGGCATAGCCTTTGTATTAAAAAATTACAAGCGACTGGATTATCAAATGATTAGTTGAGTCAAGTATAGTCAAACCAAATTATACATACATACTAATTCTATGCAGGAGTTATACTTGACATATACCAAATTATTCACTGGATCAATAAAATGTAAAAGAAAAGGTATGGCTGAAAGTTGTCTCCACCATATTTATATAAAAGGAAGATCTAATATGTAATCAAGTTTGATAAATTATGTATCAAAAATGAAAAATAGAGGCACATATCCAAGTCAAGGGCACTGAATTTTTTGTTAAACCAACGTAGAACATGTACGAATTCACAACATCTCATGTATTCTCAAGATATGCTAATATATTCAAAAGAAAATTCAGTTGTAGAGCCTAAGAGGGACCAAAATGAATTTATTCTGCTTTGTTTCAGCAAAACATACATGTTAATTGTTCAAGTGACATGAAATTACCAGCTCTATATTGTTCTTGATATCCTCATCCACAAAAACACTTGTCTTTGCGTAAGAAGGATCATATACTATAAGTCCTAGTACACATAATTTGTGTGAATTAATAAACCATATATTATTTTCACAATGGTTAATAATTTTATCATCAACAACAATAACCGACAATGGCATGGTATGGATCATTCACAAAGCTAGTACCACAAAACTTAATAAATCGCAGGCACATATACATGAATAATAGGATGAGATATGAGGGTACATGTACAGCCATTGCAAATCATGAGCTTCAGGGTTCCCCACATCAAACCACCAGAAACAATGTCCATTCTCCAATACCTCGCACCTACGACAAATGAAAACAATAAACAGAAAAATTGAACCCAATGCTAGTGGAACACAGTTGGAACACGTGAATTTTGGGGCTCCTCGAAGTAACACACAAACCAACCAGTGTACAGCATTTGGGATGACATCACATGCAACAAACTGGTACAATAAATAGTACCCATCCGAAAGAATTTGAACATAGATATTTAATTAACAAACATCCATGTGAGACCATTTCCTTGCGTCTGCAATTCCAATGATCAGGGATAAATTCATAAGCAGAGACTTTTTTCATGATAAGGCAATTGTATCATGTTGCGTACATGTTCAAGCAACAAAAAATAATTTCACAGCAGCCAACAAGCATATAAACTATGAAAAAACAGAGATATATTGCATGCCAAGGTAATCAAGTACGGGTTAACACGAGTTATACTTACTACAACAATTAATTTGTCAGAGAAAGTGTCTAAGCAATCTGGTAAGTTTCTGCAGTAAAACGACTAAGCTATCATTACAGTATATGCTAAAACCACCCTAACTTAGCTTCCTCCATGGCTGCGCCATTTCATCATAGATTACATAATCACAGAGATCAAGTGACTAACTATTGAGTAATCATCCTCAGAGACCATCTCACGGTGGAGTTCTACTTATTTATATGACTTATTTGTGGTTCATGGTTATCTCATTAACCAGAGGATACATGAAAAACACTTTAGGAATAAGTTGTCATATAGAACCTTTTGAGGAAAAAAAATCGAGCACCAGATTAATTACTCCGTCGCAGGGCAGGCTAAAATCGAGGTTACCAACAACACACGAATTTTCTCACCCATGTCTTCTAGCAAGAAAAGACTATCAAAGTATGGATTCCAAGCAACTAACATATTTGAAAGAAAAAATCAAGCCTAGAATAACACATGATTTATTGGTGTAAATATTGAGGAACCATAAAAAGGACAATGTTTTTCTTGCAAAAAATGACATCAATAGTCCATGATTTGTTGCTTGTTTACAAAATCTGCTAGCTCTTATATAGTAAAAGCATTGCCGAACTAACTATAAGAAGATTTTAGCAGGCGATGAAAATTTGAGTAGGGGATATTATGTGTATAAATTATGATTTGGTGCTTACATAACCTTCCTCTAAACCTGATGATTTTAAGTGTATAAAAATAAAATCGACAATTGCCAATTGGGCCCTCTGTTTTCTTCCAAAAAATTCATTAGGTGTTGCCTACTTCTCCTCATAGTATTGTTTTTTGAAACAGATACAATATACTACTAAGCAACACCCTAAAATTCTGGAAGGACAAGTAGCAAGACATACATGATTTTTCTCACTAACCACACTAAAATTTCAAGTAGCCTACTTCTACATAAATTCACAAAATAGCTGCATGCTAATTTATTATGATAGTTGACCATCACAAAAGAAATAGGGAGTTAAACACCAATATAATGTCTCGTAGAGACTGCAAGGATACAATATCAGTGAGATGGACAAACCTTGAATGCTCCAGCTATGTGGAGAATCAACAAAACTTTTATCACAAACTCTAGTCAATCTTCCCATCGCTGCTTGTGCGCGACATGTTTGGCAAGCATTCTATGATAGCTAGACCCGGCATGTTGCCATTGTTTCAATTACACGCATCCTTGTAGATGTAGTAGATCCCCACTCAAACACACCGTCCATATCAACCTGCACTAACCCATGTCAGATAATAAAACTCTATTGTAGAAGTAGCAAACATAATAAACCTTCTCTTGCAAACATGTCCAATTATCTCTTGGATGTTTCTGTTAAGTGGCAAAACTGCAATAGCATAAATAAAATTACATGAGATCAAGATTATCAGAGAGAATGAACTAACAACCTAGGCAAGATTTCTGAGCACTATTCTTGACAAAATATCCAACTGAATGTGTCAAATATAACAACATAGAATATGCAATGTTATTGCTGCCACGAAATTAATAGTCTTCTACTAACAACAACATTAGCTCTTAGATCTTATGCAGCAAAATCTTCACTTAACTGAACTGACCATAAGAAGATTTACCCCAACCCTAGACGCTAGTTCAGCTTAATAAATATAGAGGATGACTTTGAGTAGACAAAAAATTCGAATAGACAAAAGTTACTAAAGATAACCTTCCAGTGAACCCGATGAACCCCACCTCTAAATCATCCCACAAAATAGTGCATGTTTATTAAGACCATTGTAAACACTGAATTTGTTTCATGCACGGACAAGAGAAATGGGTATATTTAATTTGTTCGGGTATATTTTAACCAGCTCCGTCACAGCAGATATGATAGATAAAATTAATACTCCCTCTGATCAAAATTAGTTGACTTGGTTTTGTCAGATTTGGATGTATCTAGCACTAAATAAGTCTAGATACATTTGAATCTAGACAAATCTTAGTCAACTAATTTGGATCAGAGGGAGTAACATTATCTCGATGCTACATCTACAGGTACAATACCATTTCAACATATCAAATGAATGACAATGCTACCACATCCATGAAATGCCACGAATTCAGGACATTGTAGCATACCACGCTTGCGATTGAAACACCAAGGACCTGAGTGTTTATCTACTCAAATTTCTCGTGTCTATCGCTGAAAGCAGTCATCTCTGAAAAGACCAGGCGCACGCATTTATCAGGGCCTTCTCACATATCGATGCCTGTGTTCATCTAATAGGGAACTTCAAACTCACCTGTTTGGCAGACAGGTGAAATCCAAAGGATAGAAGAAGAGAATTACATACTTCTTCCCGATATAATCTGATAGCTTCACCTGCAAAGACACATGATATAGCAACTCCAGGGGCAATAGTAGTCTTGGAATTCGGGCACATATAGCGTCAATGCACTACAGCTATAGGAAGATGCAAGAGAGTGCTTACATTTATGAACTCCTGGTCGAACACAGCCTCGGCATCGAAGTCAGGTGCCTTATTCCCGACCAATGGCAAATCATCCTACAATGCACAAGACATCAGGGCCGGTGAGAAGGAGGCGAATCCAAATCCGATACAGGGTCGTGGGGCTACGAAGGTTACCACTCCGTCGGCGCCGTCCTGCAACGCTGCGCCATTTAGAAGAGGGGAACATGGGAGAGCTGGCCACCGTCCACGCGTCGTTCGCCAAGCGCCACCGCCCTCCGACCGCACTCACAGACGTGCCGCCACCGCGCCAAACCAGAGCGGCCCCAGAGCCACCATCCATGAAGTCTCACACCGCCACCACCGCAGCGCCATGCCGTTGTAGACGAAGAGCCGCGGTCCTCCAACACCCGCATGGCCGAGAGACATGGTCCATCTTCTGCCTCCATCCACGACAGGGAGCAGCCTCCAACCACCTCAGGCACGGACCAGGACCCCCCACAACGGTCGTCACCCACTCCGGGCAACCTCCACGCGACGCGAGGATCACATCTCCAAAGGCCCAGATCGGGCCCGCCCGTCTCCACCGTCACCCACGCCCGCAACCGCCGGGAGAGCACCTTCCTGCGCTCTCAGTGCAGGGGCAGGCGATCGCGCTCGCCGGAACTCCTTCCTGGCCGAGCCCCCAAGCCGACGCATCAACGACCTTGAGCCTGCGCCGCCGCATACAGGCCTCGCCTGTCGCACCACCGCTCCACGCCGCACTCCGCTGACCCCCCCCCCCCCCCCCCCGGCTAGAAACCACCCCTCCCCCGCCGCCCAGGTGACCTCCCGCCTCCGTGCGTAGGGGGGCCGTCAGGGCGCGCCACCCTCACCCGCCTTTGACGGCCGGGCGCGGCCGCCGGAGGGACGGGATCAGGCGCCGCTTTTCTTTCGAGGGCTGGGGGCTTCCTTGTCTTTGAGTCTTCACGGGAGCGGTGATGGGTGGGGAAGAGAAAGGGTGGAGAAGCGGTGGTAACGCCCGTCCGGTTCAATGGGTTTTCCAGGATCTGTTCACCTGTGGACCGGTGGAGGTAACACCCGTCCGGTTCAATGGGTATTTTATGTACTGTTCCATGTACGTGAGCCGTTGCTCAATGCTCAGCGTTTTCACCAGGCGTAAGCTATTAAATAATGTAGATGAGATCTTTTCATCTGCCTGAGATAACACAAATAGAAGCAGTAATGTCAGAGCATAGAAAATCATTATGAAGAACTGCACAAATTTAGCATCACATTCATCCCTGGTTTCACTTAAGCACAAAATACAAAGAGGAGCATGTATAGATAAGTTGATTCTGAATTCGACATGTGCAAAAATATCCTACAGGTCCAGCTTATGATGTTCAGAATTTCGTACACCTGGATGTCCTCAAACATAATATTCAGAATATGACCAAAATCCTCTATATTATTCTTTAAAATTCAAACTAACCCTACTAATCGTGGAGGTAGGGCCAGAAGGGATGATAGGGCCAAAGCCGCTGGACGCAGACACCATACTTGACGACACCAGACACCGCCATCTATCTCGCCACTACCAGTCACTAGCTTTGCAGATGGGGAGAACATGCCGAAGGGAATCAGATTAGCAGAGCGTCTGCCAACCTGTGAGGGTAGGAGGGCAGGTAGCAAGCAATCTCAGGAGCTTCTGTGCGCCTGCCGGACCTAGATGGGAGGCTGCTGAAAACCCTATGCGAGGGGCGGCCAAGAGTAAAGGGTAGAGGAAAGCGATGTGGGATGGGAATGGCCTAGGTAACAATCAAAACTAAAAAGAAAAGCAACCATGAGGATCATCCTAGAAGAACAAACTTTGAGGGCCCCAAACATCCAGACGACCTGAGAAGCAACGACGACGCCCACCGGAGAGATGGTCTGCCCCCGCCCCCTGCAGAAGCAGGAAACACTGAGACCAGCACCAGTAGAAGGAGCACACACTGGTGAGAGAGGAATTGCTAGTAGCAATCACCGCCTCCGGAGATCCTCCACCTTCTATGGCTATTACTCAAGTAGGGCTCCATTGCTGGAATGGTTTATGGGACGGGTCCAAAGCCAAGGCCACTGTAGTGCGTGGACATGAGAGATTGGCATGGCGAGGGCAGCGAGGGGAAGACGGCTAGGGTATGGCCCGAGAAGATAGACTGTGGTTGGTCGGGCCAGCCCTTCCGCTGAGGATTCACTGTAGTTTTTTCCCTAGCCTGGAGACATGCTGTTTCGTGGAACATAGCCGAGGATGGAGCCATTTGCATCACAGGAGAGGCCTTGCTCCTGGAATAACCTCAGAATGTAGCGTCACCACCACAGTTTAAACTGGTGATGCTGTAATGAATCTTTTTCCAGAATAAATAAAATAAGAGTGAATAATAATACTACTGTGATCATGTAAGTCTCTGCTGCCTCCCTTTTTCTAGAAAAAAATGAAAATCTAGCACAAGTACGCTCCCCATTTCTCAACTCTTTCTAGATGGATAAGCACATATGTCAGGACAGTGTAGGCTAAACTATTCAACCCGTTGACACCTGTGACAGCACACGAATGCATAAACTAAAGGGTATTTGACCTTTGTAACATCATAGGTCTTTCCTACGCCAAATCCATAAAACAAAATCCTGTACACGATTCCAAATGTTGTATATTACTATAAACAGAATCTTATACCAACTTGTCATCGACCAAACACGATATTGAATGCTAGCATGATGAAATATTGCACTGGGTATCTTGTATACAACTCTAAATTACAAAGCAAGTCAAATCAAACCGAGGGAGATTTTGCCAAGATATAGTACGATACACATACCATATGGAAATAAATCATTGTTCTTCCTCCATTGAGAATCAGAGAAGCTGATGCAAGCAAGTAAGCCACCCAAGACATGTAGATCATGGGCGACGTCGTCGCTCACTGCCGACACCCTCCATGGCGAGGCTGCGACGACTTGAGTGTTGCTGGAGCGGATGGACGGCAAGGGCACACGCTGGACTGGGCGCCAACAGCTAGAGCACAAGGATCAACTCAAGGTAGTCCATGGTTTACATGAATTTAATATGTAGGTCATTCCTGCCTTTTGGGATATGACTTTTATATAAAACATCAACAGCCAAAGCATACCAAAGAACACCTCAAGATGAGAAGGAAAGGAGAAAACAGTACAAACAGTAGTAGACATATACCATTTTGTGCGACCCCAATCGATTTCACTTCAAACTGAAAATTTCATATTCTCCTGAATCCAAGTCAGAACCTGTGTGTTTGCTTGGAAATAGGATGATTTTCTGTAGCCTGCATTTACATAACATCATCACACAAAGTTAATTCCAACATTGAACGGGCTATATTTCTCCAACAAAATATTCAGCATGAATGCATCACCTGGCGTAGTTGGTAGTCCAGTGCGAAACTCAAATTTAAACTAATCTATATTCTAAAGTACCACATTAGCATGACCTGCTTGATGGTATTGACAAATGAAAAATCTTGATTAGCAAATATATAAAGATTGTAGTGTTCTATAATTTGAAGGTCCCATGATAGAAGAACATATTTAGTTAGGTGGTGGTCTCGTGAACCCCATGAGGAGTAAGATGAGGAGAAATGCATGGCAGTTGCATTTTTTGGGTGGAGTCTTGCTGATTTGTCCTCTTCTCTATTGTCTCGCTCCCCAACAGCATTGCAGATGGCCTGGGTACTTTGCGCCCCATGCTGCAGCAACCCTGGCTAGAGGGCAGATAAAGCCATCTGGTGCCAAGAAAAGAGGTCGGGTACACCAGCCAGCCGGTAAGAAAACCAGAAGATCCACAGGATGCTAGCCGTTCAGCTGGCGAGGCGCAAATACGGGGCAAAACGGCCGGCCGGCCAGATGAAAAGGGAGGGCGACAAAGGAGAGAAAGGGGAGACCTCTGTGGATAGAGGGGAGAGGACGCGGTCTTCCTGCCGTTCCCATCACCTGCGCGTTGATGCTGCCTCTGCCCGACTTTTCTGCTGCCGCTGCCACTACCGGTGCGGTCACAGATCGGAGGAGAAAGGGATAGAGAATTGGAGGTGTATTGGCCGCGTCAGGAAAAGATCGAGAGGTGAGAGAGAATATGTAGGGCATTGGCCGAGCAACAACAACCCTCGTCGGCGCGGCCGAATGGCCCATGCACCACCGGAACAGGAATCACTGCCGCCCGGAACCACCATCCCAATCAATGCCCGGAAAGATGCGCTGGAAGGAGGCATGACCTGAGGCCAGAGTTGGGTGGCGGCGGCTGAATCTGGGTGGCGGCGGTGAAAAACCTAGTGGGGAGCTCGAAAGAGAGGATTTGGGGGAAGATTGAGAGAGAGCGCAGTCGAGACGTGGAGGGCCCAGCATGCACCGCTCACCGCCCACCGCAGCTACATCGAACGCGCAAAGGGCGCCCCCTGGCCCATAGGCAGCGGTATCGTGCCTGCCATCGCGCGGCAGATGGAGTCAGCTGGCTCTTTACTCGCCATCGCCACGCATGAAGCCCATCGTCCACGACAGCTAGAGGCAATGCAGCAGCGCCACGGCAGCTAGAGGCGCCACGACGCGTTCACAAGGCCACATCTAGCGACAACAAAAAGAGGCCCACATGCAAAGACGTAGGATCGCAGGAGTTCTGAGAGGCCTTGCTTTATCTCAGGCTTAAGCCTTTAGATAATAAGCCGGGCTGGGGCGTTTCCTCTAAGCGCCCACAAATACTCCACGAGATACTTTTTAGCCATCCATACACCTGTTTGTCACATATTTCTTGATACATAGCGAGTAAAGCGCCAAGCTCAACTGGCACGTGATGAGGGCTCATGCCCTGAAACGACTTATCACCAACTAGTGGATCACGCTTACTCTCGCTGATCCTATTACGCATGATCATGCAAACAATTATTACCTTCCACACTTGAGATGTTGGATAGGTAAGAATATGATACCTAATGGTAACAAAACGAGCTTGGAGAACATGCAGAAGAATTTGAAAGAACATTTACCTAGCTAATTGGTCAAACACCTTTTGTGCCCAGCGATTTCAACGCGGTTTAGGGACGAGTGGCACACCTCTATCCGTTGGGACAACCTTCTAGACAACCGCGCTGACGCTACGGCACGTAGAGGGAGAATTGACCCCCAGGGGAGCGACGGCTGATCCTCGGCCGTTCCTAATACATGCGCCGACGAGAGTGGCTTGTTCTAGACGGGCTAGAGGGTCTGCGCGGCGCTAAAATAAAACTATTCTGAAACGTACCTTTAGCCTCAGGGCCGCTACGTGTTATATAGAATTTGATTGATTCAGTGGTGATTTGTCGGCCGTGGCGTGCCTCCAAGAGTCCTGAGTGTATTTAGGAAACAATTTGTATTAACATTATGTCTCGGTGATTAACAAAGCAACTCGTGCGTTCACTTAAAAAAAATCTTCAAGAAGTGGAAATACTGCATACATATGGACAGTTCGACACAATACGTACACGTTACACATGAACAACAAAAGAATTGAAGAGATAATATGAAGTATATCAATCACAACCGTATACAACATCCATCACGGACGATGGAAACCTAAACCTACAATAGAACGAATCAACCAGCACGGCGTAGCTCCGGCGCCGGAGCCTGCTCCGCCGCCGCCGCTTTCTCCTCCTCCTCCTTGATCCGCTGGATCAGGAGGAGCCTCAGAGCCCTCAACCGCTTCTCCAACTCAAGGACCTCGGCCTTGCCCATGCTAGGGATCTCCTCCTGGATCCTACTCAGCTCCTCGATTAGCTGCTGCGCCGAGCAGTGGCCGGCGTGGGAGCTCGCGCCGGACAGGTCTCCCTCATGGGTCTCGCCGGTGCCGCTTGCCGCCGCGGGTAGCGGGCCTCCGGCAACCTCGACCCTCTCGCCGTGGCGCGTTCCGTGCCCCTGGCTGCCGCCGGCCGCCTCCATGCCTAGCGCTCGATTGCGACGCCGCAGTAGCG
Organism: Avena eriantha; assembly: GCA_910589775.1. Classification (NCBI taxonomy): domain Eukaryota; kingdom Viridiplantae; phylum Streptophyta; class Magnoliopsida; order Poales; family Poaceae; genus Avena; species Avena eriantha. Next base: position 125,177,705 of record OU342746.1, read on the forward strand.
ATTCGATGTCTGCGACTGCCTGTGCGTGCGCGCGACTGGCTGGAATTCCGCGAGCGCGCGACTCTAGGCAACGAAGCGTACGTACCGGCTACACAAGGGAGTAACCCTAATTTATATGCGCGGCGGGATGGGAGTGCCGATCCGAGAAGGATTAGCGTTGATCTGGGGAGTAACCCTAATCTCTATCTCTATCTCTATCTCTATCTCTTCTCTACTATCTAAACAGGATGTCGTGGTTCCATTTTCTACCGAACCCGCGATACGTCATATCCCTTCGTCGCGCATCCGTCTGCTCCCCCCTCCCCCTCCCCCACCCCATGCATGAATCTCTCATGAAACCACGTCACCGCCATTAAATCCCCTCCCTAACTCCTTCTCCACCGGCGGGCGACGCCCTTCTCCCCCTTCATCATTCTCCAACGGTGAGAGCAGAGGATCATGAGGCGCTTGACTCGCGCTTCGTTTTGCTGCAGGCGGCCGCGGCCGAAGGTAGCAGGAACCGGCGAGATAGGAGAGGCTTGAGCGGCCGGAAGGTGAGATGGGATCCGCTGGCTAACTCCTTTCCAAAGCGCGTCGCCATCGGATCAGGAGGGGGCATCATGAGAGGGGGCGGTGGCGGGAGGGGACTAATATCCTGCCAGCCTCGAGGAAGTTGGTGCTGGTGCAGGGCGTCAAGGGGATCCTGGACGACCGCACCAACGCCCAGATCTATGCCACACTCCTGGAAGTCGTCGTTGACTGCCTAATCTCTCAAGGTATTGTCCTCACCGGCGCCCTCCTGCCTTTTCTTCCCCAATCTCTCATGGCTAGAATTCGAGGGTTGGGTGCGTGTGTTGTGACACGGTGCTTCGTCAGCGCTAGGACTGGGCTACATGCCACCAATTGGCCCAGAGTTCGGGTCTCTCCAATTTGTGATTTCGTTGTTTTGCCATGCTCTGTTAGCTCCTGATGTGCTATTGCTAATTCAATTGCTTGACAATCTGGTCTGGTTTTTAGAAATATTCAGACAATGGGGTTTCGAATTATGTGTTGTTAGTTTGATTCGGAGAGAATTCGTACCATGCATAAGTCCTTCCGGTTTAGAAGATTCCACGGGTTCACATTAGATTCAACCGAAACATTAAAGGGCATTCTACTATGGGCAGGTTTTGGCAAGCCAAAAGAATATATTTATAACCTTGGAATTCATCACTTGTAGTGAACTATTTGATCAAATTGTGTAAATCTATCATTGCCGGTCTTGACTTCAAGATGAATATTAAATTTAATTCTTATGTTTGTAGCTCGGATGTATGACTTAATCCTCTTGGCATGTACACACATTATTGTTCAAAATTCATTATGATGATGTACAAAAATGTTTTGTACAAATGGGGTGAAATACCTTGAACCATGTAACACTACTAAGACCGACACATATTTTCCCTAGATTTTTCATATTTTCTATATTTGTGAAAATTCATGTAATTATATGCTGTTCTTGGTTTATCATTCTCTGAGGGCGATGGTTAATATATTATATAAGTTTTAGTTGACATAATTGTCTTTATTTCATCCATTTTCATGCTATGCTTGAAAAGGGAAGTACGGGAAAATAGAGCCTTCTTGGGGCTTATGAGCCTTATGAAAATATTTAGGAAATTTACTTGATTTTTCACGACTCTTGAGGCAGGAGTGGCAACCTATAGTTATTATTATTACTACTGCTGTAACTGGGATGATGGTTGCTACCTAGATTACTGTTGTTTGTAGCTAGGATGATGGTTCTACCTATCCGAAGTCTTGAACGATGGGCTCACCTTTTTTTCTTCTTTTTCCTCCCTCTTCCTCTCACTCACGGGGCAAAATTGCCCGTGCCACCACCTAGGTTCCCCTTGCCACCCAGCACCGCAGACCCTAGTGTTGCCGGCCTCGTGCGTCGTGCCCTTCCCCACCCCACCACCGCCCACAACGCCACCGACTCCGTGGCCGCCGTGTGTGCGAGCAAGGGGCTGTCGCCCTGCAACTCCGGTGCCGCGCTGCCCTTCTTCGACCCTGCTCCGTCCCACTTGTGGTTGGCCTCGCCTCAACATTTGAAGTTGAGCCTACAAACCGACGGCAGCCTCTTCCGTCGTGCGGCGGCTGATTTTGGCCTCTTTCCGCGTGAGGCGGTGGATTCTGGTGAGTTTCAGGCAAATTCAGGCGAGTTTCGTGGCGGTTGTGCGGTGGCGTGTCTTTTCCGATGAGGTCTGACTGGTTTAAAGGGGGTAGCAAAACAACCTCCCAACCTGGACATATGAGGTTCTCGCAAATGGATTTTTCGTGCCCTGTAAAATTTTCTCGGGTCGGTCGAGTTTGCCGGATCTGGTCTGGACCATTTTTTTACCAAAACTGTAAACAACTCTTTTTTTACCGGTTTAACCGTTTTTTGGTGTCTGCTAGAGATGCTCTAAGATGACCGGAAAGTCTTTAAAGGAGACACTGGGACGTAGCAACCATTCCATTACAGGAAGGATTAGGCGTCCCCAACACGCCATGTGTTCCACAAAACTAACTCTGGAAAAATGGCGGGCAGAGGAGGGCGACAACGCAAGTCTCGACCGCCGTGGCCACATGCCACCTTCTGGGACCATGCTCCTCGCTTGGCACTAGAAGCACTGCCTCGCGGGCATGGAGGAGAGCAGGGCGGGGGAGGGCGCAAGGTGGAGAAAGGCGCGGTGGTGGTGGCGGTGGGGGTGCGTGGCGTCGCCGGCCATGACCACCATGCGAGCAAGGCATAGGAGGGCACGGCGGAGGAGGGCATCACAAAGGAGGCGTGTGGCGAAGGCACAAGGCGTAGGCGCGCGGCGGCGGAGGCTAGAGCCACCATGCCAGTGTGGATGGGGGAGAGAGGGAGCGAGGGCGGAGGAGGGCACATCCACATAGTGGAGGAGGCGTGCAGCGGCAGGGGAATGGTAGGGAGCGGCAACGCTCAACACTAGAGGGGATGCGTGTGTGGCAGAAACAAGTACCTTCCATCGTCCGGGAGATATGTATTATTTCCCTTCATGTACTAGGGGCTTACAAAGCATGTGGCAACCCAAACAGCCAAGGATGTGGAACCCAGGGACTGGGTCACATGAATTGTGGCCTCTAATTCATAGTGTATATATACAAATACCATGCTAGAACTATTTTTTTACTTATCTTATAGTACCGCATATATTTAACAAAAATGTGAAAGGAAAAAATGGCGGTGAAACAATTCTGAGAAATAAGGGGTGGTCATTTGATCCATCAACACTCGGTGTTGTGTAATATTGCTCCATTGGAGTAGTTTTGACCAATGTGGTGCTTGTGTATCAGCCACATCGCTTGATTATCTGTTTCAAAACATGGATACAAGATCATGAAATAATTAGAAAAATGAGAAAACCGCTAAATAAAGAGTAAATTTATCACTTAGTACCAAAAGTCCCTCAATAAACCAACAGAATAGTAAAAATATATAGAAATTCATGGAAACCTAAAATTAGAATTTTGAATGGAATTTGTTGTTAATTTTATTTTTCTCGAGGTTTTAGTCTTACCTGCATATTTACTAGGTTTGGATAACTTTGGTATAGTTGTTCAACAACCCATAGTGCATGCTCTTTCCCACGATTTAGTGGTGTTACCGTTCGCATATTCTTCGCATCACCGCTATTTTTAAACAAAACGAGAGACCGTAGCAAAGCACGGGCACTTAACTAGTTTAGATAAATATGAATACAGTAGTATAGTAGTAGTAGTATGATACTCCAAGTAGAGTTATGGTTCAGTTTTTTTCCCTTCCGTTTGGCCGCGTAGCTGACTCGGTGTAATTACCTCGGTGAATTACGCTCTTAGTTACATGCCTGGATAAACGAAAGTGGTTAAAATAGTATGGTGGGGCCCAGGGCCACGCACGGTAGACCTTTCGGCCGTCCTAACCACTTTCAGAACATCGGGACAAGAACGAGCGGCGTAATCGGCAGGCGAAGGGATCAACTACATACACAAATGAGTATGTATGCAAGCCACATACAACAGTCCTTAGAGCCATTCCATCTAAAAGAAATAGAAATGTTACAACGCCATACGGCGAGATTCAAATATCCTAGATAGAGATAATAATTTAGGATAGCTCCTCATACAACAAACATCAGAGTATCAGGCGGAAGCGGAAAACAAGATCCGAGTACGGACAAGAAACAAATCGGCATAAGATGCCACATAAATAAACACATCCCGCCCACAGATCTCACGGATCCCCGTTCCCGGAATCTCTACACCGAGTGGTCGTTGCCAACATCATCTGTCTCCTCCACCCAGTATCCATCTTGCGAATACACCTGTTCATCTGAATCAAACAATTTATCGTGTGAGACCCTAGGGGTACTCAGCAAGTCTTTATGCCACTAAAGGGGACACAACCTGGGGTGACGCAACTGCAGGAAAAGGTAATATCTAACAAGTCTATAGATACTCGCTAACCATCCGCCTAACCAATGATAGGCGGATGTCCGTTAATTAAGAACAACAGTTATAACAGTATAATTAACAAATCCATCCTCCTCCTCGCTTAGCAACGAGGAAGCGGACGAACAACCCCCATCATCCGTTGGCAGTTTTATTAACTATTCCATGAGTATTGCACTATTTACTAGTCAAGTTCTTAGTCAAATTAAAAGCGGTACTTTAGTTATGCTTGTCTATGATCGAGAAACTGTGCTCCAAGTCGTCCATAACCGCGGACACGGCTTTCAGAAAGATTTACCCTTCAGGGGTGCACGAATAGCAACACACACTCGATCAACCTCGGAAAAACCAACTCAAAACCCAACGAGGCATTCACGACAAAGTGATCACAGGATTCAGAAATATTTCAGGGGGCCACCCCATTAAGCTACCCGCAACAAAGTTGGCCGGCTCCGAGACGGACCCAAGGTTTGTGTGGACGGCGGTAAACGACTGGGAACCCGAAAATGTGACTGGGCTTGTCGATACAGCGAAAACGTGTCACGATCCAAAACAGTACAGGTGCTCCACGCACAATCTTAATAAAACAGTAACATGGCATAAGTACAGGATAGTAATAAAGCCCCAAACTACTTTGTGGCCCCAAAAATAAGAATGAATCAAGCTCTGGCTCAGGGGGGTCCATAAGGCCTTCTAGATGTGGATAGTGCGAATAGTCAAGGAACAGGAATCAAGTACTCGGGGTCCTACGGGACACAAGTGAGCATGAAAAACCAAATAGCAGATATTGCTCACCGGTGCCTCTTTCATTAGTTATCCCATTACTACTCAGGTTGTGTTGTTTAGGTACCTCATTATTCATCAGACACTCACATACCCTACACATGCTTTTCTACGACTCGCATGGCTCAAACAACTCCTGTAGTAATGGCTCATGGGACGAAGGAACAAGCTTCGGTGGGATTTAAAAGTAAAGGCTATGCAGTACTTGGGATTCAATTTAATGCAATTCGCGACTCAATGATGCAAGAATAAGATAGAGGTGATAGGTACTATATGTATGCAAGCATGTGGTAGTGCTTGCCTGGCAGCTCAGTTGAAACGAGAGATGGATCTGAGTAGTACTCCTGTAATTCCTAGTAATTCTCCTGCTGGGCGTCTATTCGAAGCAGAACCAAACAAACAAGGGCCAACATAAATAAAGTGCACAAGCATATGAATTAAAATGCGTCAAGCAAACAAGCATGCCATGATGAATGATGCACAATTTACATGGCATTAAAGTAGCATGGCATGGTGAGATGTGGAATACAAGAATAAAGCATTTTATTATCTATTTGGTCCAATTTTGTTGTCATAAACAGTTCAGATGTTTAATAATGACATGATGCATGCTTTAATTCAGAACAACAAATACATAGATAGAACGGGCTCGTCGCGCTGATCGATTTAGACATATTATTTGCCCAATTTGGTGTTGGAGATATGCCCAAGAGGCAATAATAAAAGTGATTATTATTATATCTTTGTGTTTATGATGAATGTTTACATCTCATGCTATAATTGTATTATTAGGAAACACTGATACATGTGTGTTTTGTAAACATATAAGAGTCCCTAGTAAGCCTCTTGTTGAACTAGCTTGTTGATTAATTGATGATCATGGTTTCCTGATCATGGACATTAGGATGTGATTAATAACAAGGTCATATCATTAGGAGAATGATGTGATGGACACACACCCATAGCAAGCGTAGCATAAGATCAAGTCATTAAGTTCGTATTGTTGTAAGCTTTCAATCGCATAGTAACCTATTCCTTCGACCATGAGGTTATGTTAATCACCATCACCGGATGAATACTTTGATGACATCAAACGCCGCTTCGTAACTGGGTGGTTATAAAAGTGTCATTGGGTATTCTGAAAGTATGTGTTGAAGCGCATGAACCAAGATTGGGATTTGTCCATCCATATGACGGATAGATATGCTCTGGGCCCTCTCGGTGGAATGTCATCTAGTTAGCTTGCAAGCATGTGACTAGGTCACAAGGGATGACATATCACGGAACGAGTAAAGAGTACTTATCAGTAACGAGGTAGAACTAGGTATGGAGATATCGACGACCAAACCTCGGATAAGTATAGTATCGCGAGACAAAGGGAATTAGTTTCATATGTAAATGGTTCAATCGATCGCGAAGTCATCGTTGAGTATGTGGGAGCCATTATGGATCTCCAGGTCCCGCTGATGGTTATTGATATGAGATGTGTCTCTATCATGTCTACATATTCACGAACCGTAGGGTGACACACTTAAGGTTCGAAGTTGTTTTAAGTAGATATGGAATGTGCGTTGGAGACCGAATGTTGTTCGGAGTCTCGGATTGGATTCGGGACATCACGAGGAGATCCGGAATGGTCCGGAGAATAAGATTCATATATAGGAGATCATTTTATGAGATAGGAAATGTTCCGGAGTGTTTGTATGAGAGTTCTAGAAGGTTTCGGAATGTTCCGGAAGGTTCTGGAAGATATCTTTGGAGTTTGCTTGAAAATCAAGATAGGGATCAAGGAGTCCTGGTGGGTCAAGATACGGATTCGTGGGGGAGGAGGACTCCTCCCCCCCACCTCCAACCCGCCGGCCTAGGGAGGAGAGGAGTCCTACAAGGACTCCCCTCCCCATGGCGCCATCCCCTCTTTAAATAGAGGGGCAGGGGGCGCCCCCTCTTCCCTTGCTCTCATAACGTCCAATCTCTGCCGCCTCTCTCCTCCACCATATTCTGCACAGGCATAGGCGAAGCCTTGCAGAATTCTCTACTCTACCACCACCACCACGCTGTCGTGCTGCTGGGATTCCGTGGAGAAGATCTACTACCTCCGCTGCTCGCTGGAACGGGGAGAGGAAGGTCTGCTTCGACTCCGCACGTGTGACCGACTGCGGAAGCGCTGCCAAAACGCGGCGCCGGAAGGATCGTCTACTAGACCAAGGGCGGAAGCGCTGCTGGAACGCGACGCCGGAAGGATCGTCTACTTGACCGAGGGCGGAAGCGCTGCTGGAACGCGACGCCGGAAGGATCGTCCACACGATCTTGAGATCGGCAAGTGATCGACTACATCAACCACGAGATCTAATCTCGTTAACGCTTTCGGATCTACGAGGGTTAGTTCCTATCTATCTCGTTGCTCATGTCTAATAGATTAGATCTTGGCTTTGATCTAGACTAGATCTAGATCTTGTTCGTTCTTGCGGTAGAATTTTTTTGTTTTCCATGCTACGAACCCATCAGTGGTATCAGAGCCGTATCTATGCGTAGATCTGTTGCACGAGTAGAACACAATGGTTTTGTGGGCGTTGATGCTTTTGTTGTCGGTGTCTTAGCGTGTACTTTGCATCTTGCGGCATGGTGGGATGAAGCGGCTCGGGCTAACATTACATGTCATCGCACATGAGACTTGCTCCACGCTTGACGTGCAACTTGCTTTGCACAAGTGGCTTTGCGGGTGTCTGTCTCTCCCACCATAGTTAAGATTCAATTTACAATGAGCATCTTGACAACACTTGTATCAACGTTGTGGTCCTTGTTCGTAGGTAAGATCGGTCTTATGCGAAAGCCCCAAACCACGTAAAACATGCAAAGAAAATTAGAGACGTCTAACTTGTTTTTGCAGGGGTTTTGTGATGTGATATGGCCGTCATGTGATTGTGATTATATTTGATGTATGCAATGATCCTTGTTGTAACATGGCAACCGGCAGGAGCCTAATGGTTGTCTTTAATTCTGTTAAGACATGCGTGTCTATTCATCTTGTAATAGCTTTGTTCCAAGTAGTTGTAATAGTTGCTGTTGGTGATGGACAACCATGAAGCGGCGCCACGGACCTTGACGCCATGCTGGTGATGATGGAGATCATATCCGTGCTTTGGAGATGGAGATCAAAGGCACAAGAAGAAAGGCCATATCATATCACATATTATGAATTGCCTGTGATGTTAATCCTTTATGCATCTTGTATTACTTAGATCGCGACTGTAGCATTATAAGATGATCCCTCTCACTAAATATCAAGTAATAAAGTGTTCGTACTTAGTTGGCACTGTTGCTAAGACTCGTCGTTTCGAAGCATCTCGTGATGATCGGGTGTGATAGACTCTACGTGTGCATACAACGGGTGCAAGCCAGATTTGCACATGCGGAAACTAAGGTTAACCTTGACGAGCCTAGCATGTACAGACATGGTCTCGGAACACAGAATACCGAAAGGTAAAGCATGAGTCATATGGATGATATGATGAACATGTTGATTGTTCGCCTTTAAAGCTACGTCATCTCACGTGATGATCGGACTTGGTGTAGTGGATTTGGTTCGTGTAATCACTAAAACAACTTGAGGGATGTTGTTTTGAGTGGGAGTTCGTTTGTAATTTGGATTAGTCGAACTCAATTTATCATAAACACAATCAAAGTGAATTTGCATAGTTTGTTGTAGTCATTGGCATCCGTTCACCACCTTACGCTTAGTTATAGTTGAGATAGTAGAACTATAGAAATTCTGGATATTTACTTTAGGAACTGGTATCGTATTGTTTTGAATGTCAATTTAAAGTTTATAAGTCCTATTGCAAACTTTCAGCAAACTCTATTTACTCCATGAAGTTTAATAAGTAGTATTAAATCAAGAGTAAGAATTCCAATGTTAGTATCTAAAGTATCATGTTTGCCTCCATGATTCTTGATACTCAAAAGATTGTTTTTAATATCAAGTTTATCTAAGAGATGAAAGCAATGTTTCAGAAACCATCATATGTGAAAGGTATTCCGATATCTAAAACAATGTGTTGATTACAACATGATAGAGTATACGTCCTCATATTTGATGAGAATTTGTGAAGGTTGGAGACGCTAGTCGTCCTAATCCTCCAAAAGGTTTTGAAAAAGAAACATTATACTCGCAATTCACCTTTATAAGCTATAGCAGCTTGATCATAAAAGATGTCATGATAAGTATGAATAGAAGATGTAAGTAAAATGTTTACTACACTAATAGATTACTAAAGAATGGATTTTTGAAAGAATGCCAAACATTTGATGCAGGTGATCCACTTCAAAGTGCAAGTCCAAAGGTATTGGTATTTGACTATACACACTTTGTACTATGTGTCATGTGAATGACACCACTATTGATGTTGATAGATTCTTTTAAAAGAAAAAGGAATTGCTGAAAGAGAATCTATAAAATATTTGGCAGAAATTATAAGGTTGGAGATGTCCAACTTGGGTATATAGAAGATATACATGTTATGGTTGTATTCCTTGCTTGTTAAACAATGTGGTTCTCTGGTATTGGATACCGAATCGGTTGGTATGAAGTGTCATACAGGACAACGCAATTCATGAACTACAATGGCCTAAGTAACTAGCAAGAGAATGAGTGATGATGTTCATCGAAAACAAATAAAGTGTTATTGCGTTTTACGTTGTCATCAAACCTAGCCTTCATGATTTGTTTTAATAATTGTTATTTTGTTCCGGTATTACGAGAACAATGGTTGTTCAAATAATAACCGTATTCCATAAAGGATGGATGAACTTTTACAAGTCTAGTGGGAGAAATCACATCCATAAACACTATTGCTAAAATGTCGCAAGACAAATGATTGAAAGATCACTTGCGAAGTGACATCGCCGTTTAAATTATATTGAAAGGAACACATGAAGAAACTCCATGTTGATGGATTTTTGGAGTCTTTGATTTTGATCAAATGACGCTTGTGATACTTTCGTGGAGATAATTAAAACACCGTTTGTAGGCCAAAAGAGGAACGGACGACTAACTGATTGGAATTTGTACATATTGATGTATATAGTCCATTATGTGTAGTCGTGGGCGATGGATTTCAACTTCATATGCTTTCTCCGAAGATTTGAGTGAGTATATGTATATATTTACTCAATAAGGAAGAAGTATGAAACATTTGAAAGATGTTCAAAGACTTTCAAGATGAAGTGGAAAATCATTGTAACAAGAAAATAAAGAGTTTATGATTCGATCATAAAGAAAGATGTTTGGGTTACAAGTTTAGCAAAACACCTAAGATTTGAGGAATCGTTCCATGGATTTGCATTTCCCAAAACACCATAGGAATATGGAGTGTTCAAGATATGTAATGAAACCTTGTTTGACATGGTAAGATCAAAGGTGTCATTTATAAAACTGCCATTATATACTAAAGATTAAAGCTTTAGTGACTACCGCTTTTACACTGAAAAGAGCTCCATCGTGATCCGTTGAAATGACACCATATAAGTCATGGTTTGGGATAAAACCCTAATTGTCTTTTCTTAAATTTTGGTATGTTATGCATAAGTAAAATGTTTACAACCAAAGTCGGATAAGCACGTCTTTGTAGGTTATCCCAAAGAATTTGTTTGGAATTTCTCCATAACACCGAGGACAAAAGAGTTTGTTACTTGGAACGTCAAGTTTCTTGAGAAGGAATTTTTCGTGAAAAGTTAAGTGGGAGGACAATAGAACTTTGATAAGGTTGTTGAACCTTAGCTATATGTGCTATGTAGCGCATCGCCGGAAAGTGTCCCGGTGGCGGCCACAATGCTCATGGCTCTCGTGATTACAAAAGGTGTGATCTCGGAGATTAGAGTTCCTATAGAACCGTGTGGGTCGGTAAGAATCAAATAGTAAGATTTGATAAGCAAGTCGTTATTGTTTTGACAATGATGAACCGACTACATGCAAAGAAGCGATGATGGGCCCTGACTCCATAAAATGACTAGAAGTCATGGAATCCATGATAGTATCCATACACGAGAAATCAAGTTTCTGAACTTAGAAGACCCTCCGGAAAGGCGTGAAGCCTATCGGTCGTGTTTGGATCTATAAAGAAATAGACATGGATGTTTCAAATCTATGAAATAGTCGACATGTCGAAAAGAGTTTACGACAATGTTCAAGGAATTGACTATGATAAGATTTGATCTTTCATAGCGATATTTAGTCTAGCCGGATTAATGTAGCAACTACTACATATATTTTGGTATATGGTAGTTGAACAAACAAAACAAGTTCTTCTAATAGAATAGTTACCTAGGACGTGTACATGACACGATCCAAAGGGTTTTGTTTATTCAAAGGATGCTAAAAGAGTATGCAAAACTTCAATGGTTGAAGTGAGCATCGTGGAGTTGGAATCTTCACCATGATGAAACTGTTAAAAGAGTTTAAATTCATCGGAGATGATGAAGATGCTTGCATTTGCAAGAAATTAAGTGGGAGCGCTGAGACATATTTTTAATACATTATGTAGAGGACATATTGTTGATTGGAAATGATGTATCTTGTATTGACACAGGTTAAGAATTTCATTTCGATGAAAGACTTAGGCATAACCCAAGAATTAGGCATCAATGTCTATATGGATAGATTGAGACGCTAATATGGTTTTGCCAAATGTACATATATAAGATGTTGAATGAGTTCAATATGGAAACAACAAGAAAGGTTCTTAACGCACGGAAAGGACTGAATCAAGATTCGAGTGTGTTGACACGAGATTCAAGTGTTTTGACACTTGGTGAAATCACAAGAATATTTTGATCAATCATTCTTTGAGATGTACACATCCAGATATGTCCTATGCTCTAAATGTTATGAGCATATACCAGAATGACTCATAAGATGATCATTGGACAATAGTAGGGATATTCGTATGTTCTTTGGAAGAAATAAGAATATATTATTTATATAAATGGTGACAAATAGTTCATTGTAAATTGTTACATTAATACTAGTTTTGTCTCAAGTTAAGTTTATCTCAATTTAGACTATGGATAGGACAATGTAATGGAAAGGATGTTCCATGATGGATTTGGATGAGTTCCAAAGTTAAGACATTGTGACGGATACTACAACAAAAGGCTAAGTATATAAACTGCTATAGTAGCAGCAAAGGAGGGCATTTGTGTTAAGTAGTTTGTTATCAAACTAGGTGTGGTTCAAAGTGGGCTAATACTATGAAGATATATTGTGTGACAATTATATCAACATATTTTGAGCTGAAGGAACTAAAGGTCTCACCAAAGGACCAAATTTATACAATGCCATCTCATTGGAGAATGAGTAATGCGTAGAGACGCAAGGACATGCAAATACACACGGACCTGGAAGTGTCAGATCCGAAGATTTTGTTTACCACTAGCAACAGTGTCTATACAACACCAAAAAGCCATAGGTGTTGAATGCACAAGTTTTTAACTAGATTATTGACTCTAGTGCAAGTGGGAGACTGTTGGAGATATGCCCAAGAGGCAATAATAAAAGTGATTATTATTATATCTTTGTGTTTATGATGAATGTTTACATCCCATGCTATAATTGTATTATTAGGAAACACTGATACATGTGTGTTTTGTAAACATATAAGAGTCCCTAGTAAGCCTCTTGTTGAACTAGCTTGTTGATTAATTGATGATCATGGTTTCCTGATCATGGACATTAGGATGTGATTAATAACAAGGTCATATCATTAGGAGAATGATGTGATGGACACACACCCATAGCAAGCGTAGCATAAGATCAAGTCATTAAGTTCGTATTGCTGTAAGCTTTCAATCGCATAGTAACCTATTCCTTCGACCATGAGGTTATGTTAATCACCATCACCGGATGAATACTTTGATGACATCAAACGCCGCTTCGTAACTGGGTGGTTATAAAAGTGTCATTGGGTATTCTGAAAGTATGTGTTGAAGCGCATGAACCAAGATTGGGATTTGTCCATCCATATGACGGATAGATATGCTCTAGGCCCTCTCGGTGGAATGTCATCTAGTTAGCTTGCAAGCATGTGACTAGGTCACAAGGGATGACATATCACGGAACGAGTAAAGAGTACTTATCAGTAACGAGGTAGAACTAGGTATGGAGATACCGACGATCAAACCTCGGATAAGTATAGTATCGCGAGACAAAGGGAATTAGTTTCATATGTAAATGGTTCAATCGATCGCGAAGTCATCGTTGAGTATGTGGGAGCCATTATGGATCTCCAGGTCCCGCTGATGGTTATTGATATGAGATGTGTCTCTATCATGTCTACATATTCACGAACCGTAGGGTGACACACTTAAGGTTCGAAGTTGTTTTAAGTAGATATGGAATGTGCGTTGGAGACCGAATGTTGTTCGGAGTCTCGGATTGGATTCGGGACATCACGAGGAGATCCGAAATGGTCCGGAGAATAAGATTCATATATAGGAGATCATTTTATGAGATAGGAAATGTTCCGGAGTGTTTGTATGAGAGTTCTAGAAGGTTTCAGAATGTTCCGGAAGGTTCTGGAAGATATCTTTGGAGTTTGCTTGAAAATCAAGATAGGGATCAAGGAGTCCTGGTGGGTCAAGATACGGATTCGTGGGGGAGGAGGACTCCTCCCCCCCACCTCCAACCCGCCGGCCTAGGGAGGAGAGGAGTCCTACAAGGACTCCCCTCCCCATGGCGCCATCCCCTCTTTAAATAGAGGGGCAGGGGGCGCCCCCTCTTCCCTTGCTCTCATAACGTCCAATCTCTGCCGCCTCTCTCCTCCACCATATTCTGCATAGGCATAGGCGAAGCCCTGCAGAATTTTCTACTCCACCACCACCCCCACGCTGTCATGCTGCTGGGATTCCGTGGAGAAGATCTACTACCTCCGCTGCTCGCTGGAACGGGGAGAGGAAGGTCTGCTTCGACTCCGCACGTGTGACCGACTGCGGAAGCGCTGCCAAAACGCGGCGCCAGAAGGATCGTCTACTAGACCAAGGGCGGAAGCGCTGCTGGAACGCGACGCCGGAAGGATCGTCTACTTGACCGAGGTCGGAAGCGCTTTTGGAATGTGACGCCGGAAGGATCGTCCACACGATCTTGAGATCGGCAAGTGATCGACTACATCAACCACGAGATCTAATCTCGTTAACGCTTTCGGATCTACGAGGGTTAGTTCCTATCTATCTCATTGCTCATGTCTAATAGATTAGATCTTGGCTTTGAGCTAGACTAGATCTAGATCTTGTTCGTTCTTGCGGTAGAAATTTTTTGTTTTCCATGCTACGAACCCATCATTTGGAGTTATAGAATTAAAGTTATTAATTTATTAAGAAAAGGGCATTTTATTGTAATTTTAATCATCTCGAAATTTTAAAGTGTTCAAACAATATTTTGAATGGCATATTTGAATTCCTCACATTTTTCTGATTCAAAAACATATATCATTTGTATTATTTAGATTTGTATTTTAAAAGTTATTTAAAATCTGATTTGAATTTGAATTTAACAATTTCTGAAAAGTTTATTTAAAAACAGAAAACGTTTTACACTCAGACAGACCTAGCCATAGACGCTGACGGGTGGGCCAGTTGCTGGCTGGGACACACGCGCACGGAAAACTTTTCTCACCGCGGTCTGAATTGACAGGCGGGGCCAGCGGCTACGGGCCCACGTGACAGGGACTGAGCACGCAGCAGCTGACCGGTGGGGACGTACTAGACCGCGGGTTAAGTTTGCTGAAAGACGGGTGCCTTTTTGTAAAATTTAAATAGACACAGACAGGTGGGGTCTCGAGGGAGCGCGGGTTGAGCGGGAGATAAAAAGAGGGGGCTATTCGTAAATCTACCACGGGCCCGTACTGTGGATCTTCTCCACGGTCTGGCGCGCGCGGTGCGAGGCGCAGCGAGGCGGGGACTCGATCCCGCGACCTGGCGCTCGTGCGCGGAGACGGCAACCAGTGCGACTGGGCGGGGTTGTTGTCAGGGAGTAGCTGGGCGGCTAGGTGAGGTGTGGCGCGGTGCAGAGGCGGCAGACGCCAGCGGCCGACGGAGCACCGAGGGCGTTCGGTGAAATGCCTGGCGCGGCTAGGGCTTCCCGGTGAGGCGGAGTATATCTGCGTGGAAGAGGGACTCACCGCGGGGTGGTTGGTGGCGGCGGATCGGCTTGGGGAGCGGCAGTTCGACGACGAGGCTGGCGGCCGATGGAATTAGGGTTTCGGTGACGTCGGCATGCTGCGGCTGCTGGGGACCTTCTCCTCCTCGCTGGCGCGTACGAGGCGAAGTAGGGGACCCTTCTCTATCTCCTCGACCACTTCCACGTCGCGCACGCCGGCAGGAACGACGAGTAGGCGGTGGTGCTGGAGGTGACCGGCGAGAGGAGAAGGCGTCGTGGAAGAAGAAGAAGGAGGGAAGAGGGCAGGGCCCTAGGGATCTAGGAGAGGCAGAGGAGGCGTGGGGGAGGAGGAAAGAAGAAGGGGAAAGTGCCGTGGGGATCAGGGTAGATAAAGTGGCTTCGGCCACTTTTTCTCTTCTCCTCCTCGCACATGCTCGGGCTGGGCAGGTAGGCATGGCAGGGTAGGGTGGAGGCTGCCAGGTGGGGACGGCGTGGTGGTGCAGCTGGGGCCAGCATTGCATAGAGGAAGGGAGAGAAAAGAGAGAGGAAGGTTCGGGTTAGCTAGGGTGTAGCTAGGGCTAGGGTTAGATATGGTGGCTCGGGTTAGGGTTTTGTTAGGTTGGATAGGTTAGTTGGGTAGGGCATGCATGGCAGGGAGAGGGGCCATTGGCATGGTGAGAGGAGAGAGGTGAGGTGAGGGTTTAGATAAGAACTAGGGTTAGAAAGAAAGAGAGAGGAGAGCTTAGGGTTCTTGAGAGAGGGGTTAGAGAGAGAGGGGGAAGGGGTAGGGCTTTCTCATGATCAACACAAGCTCAAGCAAGAAAAAGGTGGTTAGAAAGTGGGGTAGGGTTTTGGTATATTACCCATGATCTTGCATGGAACATACACAAGTGAGGTGATGATGTTGAGGCTCATGGCAAGGAGAGATCAAACAAGGTGGAAAGGGGTTTTAGAGAAAAAGAGAGCTCAAGGAGATGGTCCACATGAAAATCAAATAATAACCAAAGGAGAAACACATGGTGGTGATAGTTGCATGGCCCATGCAAAATAATTAATGCCATGTTTTATTCTTGTGAAAACAATAATATTAACATGGCATTATTCTTATGCATTCCCAAAAAGTGGAATAGAGGCCAAGCAAAAGAAATTATAGTTGAATCCATCCCAACCCACATGAGCTAGAATGAATATCAAAAGAAAAAGAAATACAAGCTCATGGGTAATGGGATGGTGGAATTATAAGGTGGTGACAAGAAAGGTGATGGAGTTGAATAAAAGATATGCCCCCAACTCAACTTGGGCATTTAAACAATATATCAATAACCAAATACAATATCAAGAGGCAAATACAATTAATAATGCATATGAGAGAAGAACCAAAAGAAAAGGGTTTTATATGATGCTCAAATGCAAGGTGGCATGATGACATGCGCATGATATAATTATGATGCAACAATTATATATAGGAAGTAGCCATTATATTACTAGACCAAGTAGCATTACCATTGCTAGACAATTGGGATGCTACAACTCTCCCCCACTAAACAGGAATCTCGCCCCGAGATTCTAGGAAGAAGAAGACTCAAAGAGGGTAGGATACTTGGCACGGAGCTCATCTTCACGTTCCCAAGTGGCTTCATCAACGGAATGGTGCGACCACTGCACCTTGCAGAACTTGATGGACTTGTTGCGAGTCCTTCTTTCTGCGACTTCTAGAATTTTTATGGGGTGTTCTTGATAAGACAGATCTTCTTGGAGATTGATGAGTTCATGGTGCACGGTCCTGCCGGGATCCTTGAAGCACTTCTTGAGTTGAGAGATGTGGAAAACATCATGGACCTTGAGTTGTTCAGGGAGCTCAAGAGCATAAGCAACTTCTCCTCTTCTTCCACGAATTTTAAAAGGACCGATGTATCTAGGAGCCAGCTTTCCTTTGATACCAAAGCGGTGCGTGCCTCTCATGGGAGTGACACGAAGGTAAACGAGATCACTAGGGACATACTCCATGTCCGTGTGCTTTCTGTCATAATTGCTCTTCTGGCGACTTTGAGCAATCTTCAGATTTTCGAGAATGATGTGAACTTTCTCCTCCGCTTGAGTTACAATGTCAGGGCCAAACAATATTCTTTCACCTGCGCCCGACCAACCAATCGGAGTTCTGCATTTGCGACCATAGAGAGCCTCAAATGGTGCCATCTTTAGACTTTTCTGGAAACTGTTGTTATAAGAGAATTCAGCATAAGGAAGACATTCTTCCCACTTCATGCCGAAACAGATAACGCAAGCACGGAGCATATCTTCCAGAATCTGATTAATCCTTTCAACTTGTCCTTGCGACTGAGGGTGGTAGGCTGTGCTGAAGTTCAATTTTGTTCCCAAAGCATTTTGGAAACTTCCCCAGAACTTGGAAGTGAAGGTGCTTCCACGGTCTGAACTGATCTCAAGAGGAACCCCATACAGAGAGACAATTCTGTTGATATAGAGCTCAGCGAACTGAATTGCAGAAATTGTTTCCTTGACTGGAAAGAAGTGAGCTACTTTGGAAAGCCTGTCAATGACAACAAAGATTGCATTGTTGCCCTTCTGCGACCTTGGAAAACCAGTGATGAAGTCCATCTCTACTTTCTCCCATTTCCATTCCGGAGGCTTCAATGGCTGTAGAAGACCGGAAGGTTTCTGATGGACAGCTTTAACTCTACGACAAACATCACACTCCGAGACATACTTGGCACAATATCGTTTCAAACCAGGCCACCAATATTGTGTTTTCAAGTCCATGTACATCTTAGTGCTGCCAGGGTGGATAGAAAGAACAGAATCATGCGCATCCTTGAGAACTTGCTCTCTTAAACCCGGGTAGTTCGGAACAAACATCCGGTGTTCAAAGAAAAGAGTGCCTTGGTCGTCGACGTGGAAAGACTCATACTTCGGAAGTTGAATGTTGGAGATGATCTTTTTAGTGTAAGGATCACCAAGTTGAATAGAGCGAACTTTTTCTTCCAAGAGAGGTGTTGCTAGAAGGTTCAGAAGATACCCTTGATCCACAATTTCAAGGTTGAGCTTGCGGAATTCCTCGCACAAGAGAGGCTGTTGTTCTTCCACCATGAGGTTGTTGACATAAGCTTTTAGGCTGAGAGCATCGGCCATGACATTGGCTTTGCCCGGAGTGTAGTTGATGGTCAAATCGAAATCATTGATTGTTTCAATCCACCTCCTCTGATGAAGGTTGAGATTAGGTTGTGTGAATATATACTTCAGACTCTTGTGATCAGAAAAGATCTCACAACGGTTGCCAAGCAAGTAATGCCTCCATACTTTCAAAGCAAAGACAACTGCTGCGAGTTCGAGGTCATGTGTAGGATAGTTGATCTCATGCGTCTTTAACTGACGAGATGCATAAGCAACAACTTGTTTTTCTTGCATAAGGACCGCACCCAATCCTTGCAATGAAGCATCACAGAATATCTGGAAAAGCTTTGATGTATCTGGAGGAACCAAGACTGGTGTGGAAGTGAGCTTCTCTTTGAGTGTTTCAAAGCTTGCTTGACATGCAGGAGTCCAAAGGTATTTCTTGCCTTTCTTGAGGAGATCGGTAAGAGGCTTCGCAATCTTCGAGAAATTTTGAACGAAGCGACGGCAGTAACTGGCCAAACCAAGGAAACTTCGGACTTCTTTGACATTTATGGGTGGAAGCCAGTCCATAATTGTCTTAATAGTTTCTGGGTTGACGGCAACGCCCTTGGCAGAGATGGCGTGACCAAGGTAGGTGACTTGAGGCAGCCAGAATTCACACTTGGAGAACTTCGCATACAGGCGGTTCTCACGAAGCTTGTTTAGGACACACCGAAGGTGTTCTTCATGTTCTTCTTTTGACTTAGAATAGACTAGAATGTCATCCAGATAGACCATAACGAACTTATCAAGATACTCCATGAAAACCGAGTTCATAAGCCTTGAGAAGGTGGCAGGTGCATTGGTGAGACCGAAAGACATGACCGTGTACTCATACAGACCATAGCGAGTGGTGAAAGCTGTTTTGGGAACATCTTCCTTGCGAATCTTGATTTGATGATATCCACTTCTCAAATCGAGCTTAGAGAATACCACAGCTCCAGCTAGCTAATCGAAGAGATCATTATTCCGCGAAAGGGGATATTTATTCTTGATTGTTTTAGCATTGAGTGCCCGATAGTCAACACAAAGTCTATCAGTCTTGTCTCGCTTCTTCACAAAGATGGTTGGACTACCCCAAGAAGAAGTATTGTGCTGAATGAAACCCAACTTCTCTTGTTCATCCAACTGACGTTTGAGTTCAGCCAACTTAGCAGGACCCATTTTATAAGGCCGCTTGGAGATAGGAGCGGTACCAGGTTCAAGTTCAATGACAAACTCGACCTCACGATCCGGAGGCATACCTGGCAACTCTTCAGGAAAAACATCTGGGAACTCACAGACTACAGGAACACTCTGAATACCTTCCATAGCATCATCATTCAGAGCCGCCAAAGAGTAAAGTTGAATTGCAGGAGTCAGACTTGGAGAATAGACTATATGGCCTTCAGGAATTTTCAAAGAAACCAAACGTTCAGCACAATCAATCACAGCTGCATTTGCTGTTAACCAATCCATGCCCAAGATAACATCAATGTCAGAATTGCCCAGAATAATTAAGGAAGCCGGAAACGAAGAGCCACCAATCTCAATTTGATTGCCATGGCTGATATGAGCAGCCCTCATGTTTGACCCAGGAGATTGTACCACAAGACGATGCAATAAAGGAACCATAGCCAGATCTTGCTCATGCGCAAACTTGTGAGAAACAAAAGAATGCGAAGCACCAGAATCAAACAAAACTCGTGCAGGGACTGAGTTAACAGGAAGCATACCCATCACAACTCTAGGTGCATGCTCAGCTTGAGCGGCGTTGACACAGTTGGCACGAGCAACCGTAGACCCAGGCTTGGTGTTGATGTTGAGAGCCCGAGGTGGAGGTGCACGAATCATAGGAGCACTTGCCGCAGGTCTTGGAGGTGGTGGTGGAAGAGCTTTGTTGTTCATAGGACAATTCCAGTGCTGATGCCCAGTGTTTCCACAAGTATAGCAAGCACCAGGTGGACGTGGAGCAACGTAGCCAGGGACTCCGCCAGGCGCTCCAGGGTAGTTGTGGTTGTAGCCCCTAGGAGCCGCAGTGAAGGAGTTTGGTGGCCTTGCTGTGTAGCTTGACGGTCTTGGTGGAGCAGGGAGCGACGGTGGGGTGTTAGGAACCCAGACACGATGCTTAGAAGGAGCTGTCATAGCAGAAGAGCTTGCTGTATCACGGTTGTGTTTCTTTGACTCCTCAAACACTTGCCTACTTGCTTCTTCCTGCAGAGCTGTGTGTTGGAGTTCCAGAAAAGACCCCGGCCTTGCATGAGTGATTGCATATTTGATGGAAGCATTGAGGCCTTGCCGTAACCTCTTTTACTTCTTCTTGTCATCAGAGATCTCATCGCCACCATAACGAGAAAGGTTCATGAAGTTTCTGATGTAGGTATTGACATTGTCAGTGCCCTGCTTGAGGTTGAGAAACACTTCCTTCATCCTTTCCATGACAATTTCTGACAGATATTGCTCTTTGAAAGCAGCAGTGAATTGCTCCCAAGTAGGCTGAAAACCAGAGAGATCTGCCTTGAGGTAATTTTCCCACCACAGAGCTGCATCTCCCTTCAGAAGGTGAGTGGCACATTTAACCCATTCTTGCTCGGGAACATCCGCAGTCATCAGCAACCTTGACACTTCACGCAGCCAATCATCCGCATCAAGTGGCTGATCAGACACCTCAAATTGGCGTGGGTTGAACTTCAGAAAACTTTTGATGTCTCCTCGCTTGGGAGGTGGAGGTAGCGGAACAAACTCATTCCTCCTCATGCTTTCCTCGAAGCGCTGCTGGTTCTGCTGCATAGTGCCCAAAGCATTTGCAATACTTGCCAAAGCAGGCCCCAGTTCAGGTGGTATGTCCTCCTTAGAACGGCGTGGTGGTGCCATCCTGTGATTGATATAAAACACAAGTCAGTACTATAATGGAGAATGATAATAATCCAAAATAGTACCAAAATGGAATTAACCAAGATTAAAGGATGCAATTCACTGAGATGATATTAAAATATCAACAAAGTTCAAGGCAACTAGAAGATATTAAGCATAACGCACACGACTGAACAAGGAGTGTGGTACACAAACTACAAAGAAAAAAAATTCTGCAAATTTCGGCATTAAAATACCACTATATGCGCAAACCACTTAACGAATCAAGATTAGTAACACTACTAGTTCAATATACAAGAGTAATGATATAAGTAGTGGTATGGTCGCGACTCCATCCCGCACTTAAATCATTACTCCGCACATGAATCAGTAAAACACATATCCCAACACCTTCTTCTTAAGATGAACCTAAAGATTGGTAACTACGAAAAAGAACACCCCAACAAGATAACGTCGGATAACAAAGAGTAAGATAGATCGCATCGGTATACAACGAATCAGAATAGATCGCGTCGGTTTACAAAGGCCTGTCGGTATGGAATGTACCAACAGTTGATAACCAAAAGGCAGACATTGATAAAATTTGGATGCAACAGATAGACAAGGAATTCACACACACACACACACAACCTATGGTACTACGGAACCCAGAACACGTGAATCCTAGTTTGAATTTTTAGAAGAGGATTGAAAACGTTACACTTCCTTACCAGAAAAGGGTGGGTGGGTGGGTAAGAAGAAAAATGGAAGCAGTCCTACTCTCACGTTTTGTTTTTCCCTAGTATACATAACTACCAAAAATATTTGCTAGACTGACAACGACCATTTTGGCTGAGACCCTGAAGGGCGGGATGGCTCTGATACCAATTGTAACTACCTCGGTGAATTACGCTCTTAGTTACATGCCTGGATGAACGAAAGTGGTTAAAATAGTACGGTGGGGCCCAGGGCCACGCACGGTAGACCTTTCGGCCGTCCTAACCACTTTCAGAACATCGGGACAAGAACAAGCGGCGTAATCGGCAGGCGAAGGGATCAACTACATACACAAATGAGTATGTATGCAAGCCACATACAACAGTCCTTAGAGCCATTCCATCTAAAAGAAATAGAAATATTGCAACGCCATACGGCAAGGTTCCAATATCCTAGATAGAGATAATAATTTAGGATAGCTCCTCATACAACAAACATCAGAGTATCAGGCAGAAGCGGAAAACAAGATCCGAGTACGGACAAGAAGCAAATCGGCATAAGATGCCACATAAATAAACACATCCCGCCCACAGATCTCACGGATCCCCGTTCCCAGAATCTCTACACCGAGTGGTCGTTGCCAACATCATCTGTCTCCTCCACCCAGTATCCATCTTGCGAATACACCTGTTCATCTGAATCAAACAATTTATCGTGTGAGACCCTAGGGGTACTCAGCAAGCCTTTATGCCACTAAAGGGGACACAACCTGGGGTGACGCAACTGCAGCAAAAGATAATATCTAACAAGTCTATAGATACTCGCTAACCATCCGCCTAACCAATGATAGGCGGATGTCCGTTAATTAAGAACAACAGTTATAACAGTATAATTAACAGATCCATCCTCCTCCTCGCTTAGCAACGAGGAAGCGGACGAACAACCCCCATCATCCATTGGCAGTTTTATTAACCATTCCATGAGTATTGCACTATTTACTAGTCAAGTTCTTAGTCAAATTAAAAGCGGTACTTTAGTTATGCTTGTCTATGATCGAGAAACTGTGCTCCAAGTCGTCCATAACCGCGGACACGGCTTTCAGAAAGATTTACCCTTCAGGGTGCACGAATAGCAACACACACTCGATCAACCTCGGAAAAACCAACTCAAAACCCAACGAGGCATTCACGACAAAGCGATCACAGGATTCAGAAATATTTCAGGGGGCCACCCCATTAAGCTACCCGCAACAAAGTTGGCCGGCTCCGAGACGGACCCAAGGTTTGTGTGGACGGCGGTAAACGACTGGGAACCCAAAAATGTGACTGGGCTTGTCGATACAGCGAAAACGTGTCACGATCCAAAACAGTACAGGTGCTCCACGCACAATCTTAATAAAACAGTAACATGGCATAAGTATAGGATAGTAATAAAGCCCCAAACTACTTTGTGGCCCCAAGAAATAAGAATGAATCAAGCTCTGGCTCAGGGGGTCCATAAGGCCTTCTAGATGTGGATAATGCGAATAGTCAAGGAACAGGAATCAAGTACTTGGGGTCCTACGGGACACAAGTGAGCATGGAAAACCAAATAGCAGATATTGCTCACCGGTGCCTCTTTCATTAGTTATCCCATTACTACTCAGGTTGTGTTGTTTAGGTACCTCATTATTCATCAGACACTCACATACCCTACACATGCTTTTCTACGACTCGCATGGCTCAAACAACTCCTGTAGTAATGGCTCATGGGACGGAGGAACAAGCTTCGGTGGGGTTTAAAAGTAAAGGCTATGCAGTTCTTGGGATTCAATTTAATGCAATTCGCGACTCAATGATGCAAGAATAAGATAGAGGCGATAGGTACTATATGTATGCAAGCATGTGGTAGTGCTTGCCTGGCAGCTCAGTTGAAGCGAGAGATGGATCTGAGTAGTACTCCTGTAATTCCTGGTAATTCTCCTGCTGGGCGTCTATTCGAAGCAGAACCAAACAAACAAGGGCCAACATAAATAAAGTGCACAAGCATATGAATTAAAATGCGTCAAGCAAACAAGCGCCATGATGAATGATGCACAATTTACATGGCATTAAAGTAGCATGGCATGGTGAGGTGTGGAATACAAGAATAAACCATTTTATTATCTATTTGGTCCAATTTTGTTGTCATAAACAGTTCAGATGTTTAATAATGACATGATGCATGCTTCAATTCAGAACAACGAATGCATAGATAGAACAGGCTCGTCGCGCTGATCGATTTAGACATATTATTTGCCCAATTTGGAGTTATAGAATTAAAGTTATTAATTTATTAAGAAAAGGCATTTTATTGTAATTTTAATCATCTCGAAATTTTAATGTGTTCAAAAAATATTTTGAATGGCATATTTGAATTCCTCACATTTTTCTGATTCAAAAACATATATCATTTGTATTATTTGGATTTGTATTTTAAAAGTTATTTAAAATCTGATTTGAATTTGAATTTAACAATTTCTGAAAAGTTTATTTAAAAACAGACGTTTTACACTCAGACAGACCTAGCCACAGACGCTGACGGGTGGGCCAGCTGCTGGCTGGGACACACGCGCACGGAAAACTTTTCTCACCGTGGCCTGACTTAGCTACTGCGATTGACAGGTGGGGCCAGCGGCTACGGGCCCACGTGACAGCGGCTGACCGGTGGGGACGTACTGGACCGCGGGTTAAGTTTGCGGAAAGACGGGTGCCTTTTTGTAAAATTTAAACAGACACAGACATGTGGGGTCTCGAGGGAGCGCGGGTTGAGCGGGAGATAAAAAGAGGGGGCTATTCGCAAATCTACCACGGGCCTGTACTATGGATCTTCTCCACGGTCTGGCGTGCGCGGTGCGCGGTGCGCGGCGCAGCGAGGCGGGG
The DNA here is from genome assembly GCA_910589775.1 of Avena eriantha. Lineage (NCBI taxonomy): Eukaryota > Viridiplantae > Streptophyta > Magnoliopsida > Poales > Poaceae > Avena > Avena eriantha. Next base: position 125,202,713 of record OU342746.1, read on the forward strand.
ACTCGATCCCGCGACCTGGGGCTCGCGCGCGGAGACGGCAACCAGTGCGGCTGGGCGGGGTTGTTGTCAGGGAGTAGCTGGGCGGCTAGGTGAGGTGTGGCGCGGTGCAGAGGCGGCAGACGCCAGCGGCCGACGGCACACCGAGGGCGTTCGGTGAAACGCCTGGCGCGGCTAGGGCTTCCCGGTGAGGCGGAGTATATCTGCGTGGAAGAGGGACTCACCGCGGGATGGTTGGTGGCGGCCGATCGGCTTGGGGAGCGGCAGTTCGACGACGAGGCTAGCGGCCGATGGAATTAGGGTTTCGGTGACGTCGGCGTGCTGCGGCTGCTGGGGACCTTCTCCTCCTCGCTGGCGCGTACGAGGCGAAGTAGGGGACCCTTCTCTATCTCCTCGACCACTTACACGTCACGCACGCCAGCAGGAACGACGAGTAGGCGGTGGTGCTGGAGGTGACCGGCGAGAGGAGAAGGCGTCGTGGAAGAAGAAGAAGGAGGGAAGAGGGCAGGGCCCTAGGGATCTAGGAGAGGCAGAGGAGGCGTGGGGGAGGAGGAAAGAAGAAGGGGAAAGTGCCGTGGGGATCAGGGTAGATAAAGTGGCTTCGGCCACTTTTTCTCTTCTCCTCCTCGCACATGCTCGGGCTGGGCAGGTAGGCATGGCAGGGTAGGGTGGAGGCTGCCAGGTGGGGACGGCGTGGTGGTGCAGCTGGGGCCAGCATTGCATAGAGGAAGGGAGAGAAAAGAGAGAGGAAGGTTCGGGTTAGCTAGGGTGTAGCTAGGGCTAGGGTTAGATATGGTGGCTCGGGTTAGGGTTTTGTTAGGTTGGATAGGTTAGTTGGGTAGGGCATGCATGGCAGGGAGAGGGGCCATTGGCATGGTGAGAGGAGAGAGGTGAGGTGAGGGTTTAGATAAGAACTAGGGTTAGAAAGAAAGAGAGAGGAGAGCTTAGGGTTCTTGAGAGAGGGGTTAGAGAGAGAGGGGGAAGGGGTAGGGCTTTCTCATGATCAACACAAGCTCAAGCAAGAAAAAGGTGGTTAGAAAGTGGGGTAGGGTTTTGGTATATTACCCATGATCTTGCATGGAACATACACAAGTGAGGTGATGATGTTGAGGCTCATGGCAAGGAGAGATCAAACAAGGTGGAAAGGGGTTTTAGAGAAAAAGAGAGCTCAAGGAGATGGTCCACATGAAAATCAAATAATAACCAAAGGAGAAACACATGGTGGTGATAGTTGCATGGCCCATGCAAAATAATTAATGCCATGTTTTATTCTTGTGAAAACAATAATATTAACATGGCATTATTCTTATGCATTCCCAAAAAGTGGAATAGAGGCCAAGCAAAAGAAATTATAGTTGAATCCATCCCAACCCACATGAGCTAGAATGAATATCAAAAGAAAAAGAAATACAAGCTCATGGGTAATGGGATGGTGGAATTATAAGGTGGTGACAAGAAAGGTGATGGAGTTGAATAAAAGATATGCCCCCAACTCAACTTGGGCATTTAAACAATATATCAATAACCAAATACAATATCAAGAGGCAAATACAATTAATAATGCATATGAGAGAAGAACCAAAAGAAAAGGGTTTTATATGATGCTCAAATGCAAGGTGGCATGATGACATGCGCATGATATAATTATGATGCAACAATTATATATAGGAAGTAGCCATTATATTACTAGACCAAGTAGCATTACCATTGCTAGACAATTGGGATGCTACAACTCTCCCCCACTAAACAGGAATCTCGCCCCGAGATTCTAGGAAGAAGAAGACTCAAAGAGGGTAGGATACTTGGCACGGAGCTCATCTTCACGTTCCCAAGTGGCTTCATCAACGGAATGGTGCGACCACTGCACCTTGCAGAACTTGATGGACTTGTTGCGAGTCCTTCTTTCTGCGACTTCTAGAATTTTTATGGGGTGTTCTTGATAAGACAGATCTTCTTGGAGATTGATGAGTTCATGGTGCACGGTCCTGCCGGGATCCTTGAAGCACTTCTTGAGTTGAGGGATGTGGAAAACATCATGGACCTTGAGTTGTTCAGGGAGCTCAAGAGCATAAGCAACTTCTCCTCTTCTTCCACGAATTTTAAAAGGACCGATGTATCTAGGAGCCAGCTTTCCTTTGATACCAAAGCGGTGCGTGCCTCTCATGGGAGTGACACGAAGGTAAACGAGATCACTAGGGACATACTCCATGTCCGTGTGCTTTCTGTCATAATTGCTCTTCTGGCGACTTTGAGCAATCTTCAGATTTTCGAGAATGATGTGAACTTTCTCCTCCGCTTGAGTTACAATGTCAGGGCCAAACAATATTCTTTCACCTGCGCCCGACCAACCAATCGGAGTTCTGCATTTGCGACCATAGAGAGCCTCAAATGGTGCCACTTAGACTTTTCTGGAAACTGTTGTTATAAGAGAATTCAGCATAAGGAAGACATTCTTCCCACTTCATGCCGAAACAGATAACGCAAGCACGGAGCATATCTTCCAGAATCTGATTAATCCTTTCAACTTGTCCTTGCGACTGAGGGTGGTAGGCTGTGCTGAAGTTCAATTTTGTTCCCAAAGCATTTTGGAAACTTCCCCAGAACTTGGAAGTGAAGGTGCTTCCACGGTCTGAACTGATCTCAAGAGGAACCCCATACAGAGAGACAATTCTGTTGATATAGAGCTCAGCAAACTGAATTGCAGAAATTGTTTCCTTGACTGGAAAGAAGTGAGCTACTTTGGAAAGCCTGTCAATGACAACAAAGATTGCATTGTTGCCCTTCTGCGACCTTGGAAAACCAGTGATGAAGTCCATCTCCACTTTCTCCCATTTCCGTTCCGGAGGCTTCAATGGCTGTAGAAGACCGGAAGGTTTCTGATGGACAGCTTTAACTCTGCGACAAACATCACACTCCGAGACATACTTGGCGAAGTAGGGGACCCTTCTCGATCTCCTCGACCACTTCCACGTCGCGCACGCCGGCAGGAACGACGAGTAGGCGGTGGTGCTGGAGGTGACCGGCGAGAGGAGAAGGCGTCGTGGAAGAAGAAGAAGAAGGAGGGAAGAGGGCATGGCCCTGGGGATCTGGGAGAGGCGGAGGAGGCGTGGGGGAGGAGGAAAGAAGAAGGGGAAAGTGACGTGGGGATCAGGGTAGATAAAGTGGCTTCGGCCACTTTTTCTCTTCTCCTCCTCGCACATGCTCGGGCTGGGCAGGTAGGGGAGGGTAGGGTGAAGGCTGCCAGGTGGGGACGGCGTGGTGGTGCAGCTGGGGCCAGCATGGCATAGAGGAAGGGAGAGAAAAGAGAGAGGAAGGTTCGGGTTAGCTAGGGTGTAGCTAGGGCTAGGGTTAGATATGGTGGCTCGGGTTAGGGTTTTGTTAGGTTGGATAGGTTAGTTGGGTAGGGCATGCATGGCAGGGAGAGGGGCCCTTGGCATGGTGAGAGGAGAGAGGTGAGGTGAGGGTTTAGATAAGAACTAGGGTTAGAAAGAAAGAGAGAGGAGAGCTTAGGGTTCTTGAGAGAGGGGTTAGAGAGAGAGGGGGAAGGGGTAGGGCTTTCTCATGATCAACACAAGCTCAAGCAAGAAAAAGGTGGTTAGAAAGTGGGGTAGGGTTTTGGTATGTTACCCATGATCTTGCATGGAGCATACACACGTGAGGTGATGATGTTGAGGCTCATGGCAAGGAGAGATCAAACAAGGTGGAAAGGGGTTTTAGAGAAAAAGAGAGCTCAAGGAGATGGTCCACATGAAAATCAAATAATAACCAAAGGAGAAACACATGGTGGTGATAGTTGCATGGCCCATGCAAAATAATTAATGCCATGTTTTATTCTTGTGAAAACAATAATATTAACATGGCATTATTCTTATGCATTCCCAAAAAGTGGAATAGAGGCCAAGCAAAAGAAATTATAGTTGAATCCATCCCAACCCACATGAGCTAGAATGAATATCAAAAGAAAAAGAAATACAAGCTCATGGGTAATGGGATGGTGGAATTATAAGGTGGTGACAAGAAATGTGATGGAGTTGAATAAAAGATATGCCCCCAACTCAACTTGGGCATTTAAACAATATATCAATAACAAAATACAATATCAAGAGGCAAATACAATTAATAATGCATATGAGAGAAGAACCAAAAGAAAAGGGTTTTATATGATGCTCAAATGCAAGGTGGCATGATGACATGAGCATGATATAATTATGATGCAACAATTATATATAGGAAGTAGCCATTATATTACTAGACCAAGTAGCATTACCATTGTTAGACAATTGGGATGCTACACTCGGACATACGGCCGGGATGAGGTGCAACCATGGAACGTCGCATTCTATAACGTGAAGCTGAGTCTATGTATCGCTTGCTGGTGGACGTCTGGGTCACAACCAAATTTCTCCCCAAGAAGCGGCCCACCAAGAAGCGGCCCACGATTTTTTGCACATGGATGGATGGGACGCACGCACCGGGTCACCCGACTCACACTCACATTCACGTGTCTATTCTCTTTTCTTTTCTTCGAGTACTCTCTCCGTTTCAAAAGCATAAGATGTTTTTCTTTGGGAATCTAATATATCTAGACCCGTTTTAGCATGTAGATTCAGAGAGGTTGGGAGTGAATCTAAACTCTAAATAAGTCTAGATTCATTAGCTTCACGAAACTAAAACATGTTATATTTTAAAACGGAGGGAGCAGCTGACAAGTCCTGTACTGTATGAGCTTTCTATTTTCTTTTCGGATTTTTGCACTAATTGTTTATGATTTAAAAAGGTTAAGATTTTTAATATGAACAATTTTAAAATATGAGTAATTTGCAAGCATGAGCCATTTTTAATCTAAACAATTTTCAAAAGGTCAGAATATAAAATCTCAAAAATCATTAATATTTTTGAAAAATCATGAACCAATTTCGGTATTCGTGAACCAAGTTTCAAAAATCAAGAACCAAATTCAAAAACCATGAAAATAGAGAAAAGCCTGAAAAACCATACCAAGGAAAATATAAAAGAGAAAAAAACTAAAAAAGGAAAGGAGAAAATAGGGAAGGAATCGTGCATACCGGAGAAGGACACCACGTCCCTCGTTGGTGGAGAAGCGCAGCAACACACGCACGTGTGACCTAGCCGCCGAACAACCATAGAAACGAACCTGAGAAATGGAACAGGACGAGACAGGAACAAACACGCGTGTGCTAGTTGGGCCGAGCCCAGTACCAAATTCCTAGCGGACGAGTCGCATTGCTACTCGCAATAAACTACGTATATTATTGGCATCTACTGCCTCCGTTTTAAAATATAAGATGTTTTAGTTTTGTGAAAGAAGTGTATCTAGATTCTTTTAGTGTATAGGTTCACTTCATCTTTTATTTTGAAACGGAGGGAGTATAACCGCCAAAACAGGTAGTCTCCTTGGAAATACGCTTTTGCCCAGCTTTATAAATAAAGCAACCATCCATACATAGTAATATACAATCCAACAACACAACAGAACAACATTAGGGACACACCACGCCAAAAGCTAGCATCACCGTAACAACACAACACACATGGTTCCATTACGGTCTAGCACGAGCTCAAGAGCGGGCCGACGAAGGAGATATGCGACGCGCCTCCTCGATCAGGTGACGAAGCGTAGCATCCATCCTTGCTCTGTCCTGTCGCCTACAGAGCAGGTACCACTGTTGCAAAAAAGCGAGGAATTTAAAGATCGAACCAGTGGCACGTCGAATGAAGACTTTCTCAATCACCATTTTATTTCGCACTGTCTAGAGGGTCCAAGGCATCGCCGCAAAAACGATCCAGAAGAGGCGTCGCCCCTTTCCCGGTTCATTTGCGTGGGTCTCCAGGAACTCCCCAAGTTCCTGCGCATCCCATTCAGGCCCAGGGCTTCTCGAACAAAGTTCCATAGAAACCGGGCCGCAGGCAGGTGAATATTATGTGCTCTCTGGTTTCCGGGATCGCACATAATGGACGTAGCCCGTCCCCCATCCCATGTCGCAGTTGGACCTCAACCCCCGAGGTGAGGCGATTGCGAAGTAACTGCCACACGAAGATCTTCGTCTTCAGGGGTAGTGGGGCTTTCCAAAGGTGTTTGGTCCATGGCAAGGTGGTCCCTCTAAATAGGGACCTATATGCCGAGCTAACAGAGAAGGACCCAGATGGGGTCAATCTCCAGGACACCGAGTTTGCTTTGGTAGAGAGCGTGGTTGGCAAATTGTTTCGCAAAGCCTGCCACTCCCCCGCTTCTCCTGGGTTGAAGGTCCGGCGGAATGGAACATTCCACGTCCCGCCAAGTTGTGCATCTGCCATGGATGCCGTCGGGTTTGCGCAGATCACGAAGAGAAGGTGGTAGGTCTCTCGTAGGGGGCGTCAGCCATGGATCCAACCAGAAGAGTGTACCTTCCCCATTTACAATGGTGAAGTTCACTCCCCGTATGATCTCATGTTTGATCTCCTGTCTCGACCGCCAAAACTGCGAGCCATCTCGGCGATCACATGCTAGGAGTGTCCGCCCCCTGTGGTATTTGGCTTCTACGAGTTGTAGCCATATCCCTCCCTCCCCTTTCATTATCCTCCAAACCCACTTTAGCATCAACGCCAAATTAAATTGGCGTGATGCTAGGATGCCAATGCCCCCAAGATCCTTGGGGGTGCAGATGTCTGCCCACTTTACCATATGATATTTTTATGGCCATGTCGATCCTGCCAAAAGAAGCACGGCAATTCCTTATCAAAGGAGCCATGCACCCCTATGGTAGAATGTATAGCCCCATAATATACATAGGTAAGCTAGACAAGAATGCGTCAATGAGTATCGTTTTGCTTCCTTTTGAGGTGAACTTTCCGCACCAAGGTTCCGCTTTCACTTTCACTCTAGTCACTAGGGCTCTAGGTCCCTAATGAGGATCCTGAAATCTCTGACCTGCATCCCCAGATAAGTGATGGGGAATGAGGTTAGTCGACAACTCAAATTGTCAACTATCCTCTACTGGTCCTCCGGGGGAAAGCCTAGGACAATCACCTCACTCTTGTCAAAGTTAATCCTTAGTCCCGACATCTCTTGGAAGCAGAGAAGAAGGAATTTCAGATTGGGATGTCCTGGTCCGAGCCTTCTATCATTATCATAGTGGCGTCTAGGTACTGGAGATGGGTCACTCCCCCGCTCGGTATAATCACCACTCTAGTGATGTGGCCGGCGGTCTTCGCTTTCTCTAGTATCTCCGCGAGGGCATCCACAACTACATTGAATAGAAGGGGAGAGATGGGGTCCCCTTGCTACACCCCACATGAGGGGCAAAAATAGGGCCCCACCTCACCATTTATGTTGATCGCATTGTTGCCGCTCATCATGAACTGCATTATCCATGTGATCAGGCAGTCATCCAATCCCCTCCTGATCAGTACATGTCTCAGGAATTGCCAATCCAGGAGGTCATATGCTTTCTGAAAATCTAATTTTAGGAAGACTCCCGTCGTCCTCTTGGTTTTCACCTCGTGGACGATCACATGGAAGGCCATGATCCCATCATGAAATCCGTCAGGCACAAACCTTGACAAAGATGGGTTGGATGACATTGATCACGGTGATTGGCCTAAATTGGCGGATGTTCGTGGCTCCCACTACTTTGGGTATCAAGGTGATCACGCCAAAGTTCAGGAGAGACATGACTAGTGTTCCAGAATAGAACTCCTAGAACATAGGCATAACAACCTCTTGAAGTGTCCCCCAAAAGGTCTAGAAGAAGGTCACTAGCAGGCCATCTGGGCCTAGGGCCGAGTTGGATTTCATAACTCAAACTGCCCTTTCTACCTCTTCCAGAAGGAATAGGATGGTGAGTTCCGCATTCTCATTAGCGGTGACTCTAGCCTCGCCTGGCCAAAAGTCGTCTACTAACGCCACCCCCGAGCGAGGTGCTTCCGAGAAGAGGTCCATGTAGAAAGAGTAAATATGAGCAGATAGTTCTCTCAGATCCTCAATGAGGCGCTCATTATCGCAAAGACACGGGATCGAGCATTTCCTATGTCTGGCATTGGCAATCGCGTGGAAATAGGCCGTGTTGGCATCTCCCTTGAGTAGCTAGTTTTGTCTGCTCCTTTGGCACCAGAATGTCTCTTTCCCTTTGTAAATCTCCATCAAGAAAGATTCCACGGTGTAGCGGTGTGCCCAATCTTCCCCTGGACGTCAGCAAGGCTATCGAGGGTCTGAATCTCATTCAGAATGGATTCCTTCTGTCATCTTAGGGTCGTGCCAAGATTGGACCCCCAGCCCTTCATGAATTGGCGAGCCATCAGGGCGCAGTGGTGCCACACATCCACAGCGCAATATCTACGCAGAGTGATGTGGCCATCCCATCTATTGATACAACCGCTGTACCTACAGCTACACAAATACAAGGACCTATCACTCGAGCTCGTACCAAGCAACTTAACTATCAGGTACTTTCGTTTCTTGGAACTATTTCTTATATACATGAGAACATGATGCTGCCTAAATCAGATGTCTTTGTTACTCTTAGGAATGATGGACCTATCATGGATGAGAGGGACAAGCATTGGAGCATGATCATGCATGGAGATGGCAGCAAACATATGAGGATTGAAGAGGACGCCGCAAGTGGAGATTTCAGAACTTTGAAGCCACCATAATAGAAGATTGAAGTATTGGATGAAATATTCAAGAATATTACTTCATAGATTCGTCCATACCTTAATTTGGTGTTGCGACACCTTTATTTTGGGCCAGGCCCATGTTATTTTCGCAGGATTTTTAATAGCCACTTTTTAGAGTCTGTATTTTAGGGGAAATGCCTTCTAGGGTTGGATTCGGCCACCATACCTATGGCTGGCCGAAACCCCACCTTTTCATCCTTAAATACTCCCCATAGCCGTCAGTTTAGACTCGGATTTTGTTTAGACTAAAAATTAGCCATCATTGCAACTTCGCCAAGACTTGAGTGTCGCTGAGACCTCCTGGACTTCGCACCTATTCAGGATCCCACCATATTCAATAAAGCTTTCATCTTTATCCGCAATATCTTGATTGCAAAATTAGTTCTTACTTGTTTTCGATTTCAGGTAGGAATTAAGACCCTCGCTGGTCAGGCTGATCATGCTTCTGCAAGATCGGTAACCTCCAGGAGATTGGCCTAGTGATTGCATTGGTGCTTGTGCTCGCACGTGTAGTCAGATCGCAAGCCCGAACTCGACCCAAAACGACTTATCACCATATCATCAAAATATCGGACACCTTTGCCCTATCAAGTGGTATCAGATTTCAGGTTGCTCGGTGAGATTTTACAGTTTTTCCTAGTGTAGACCTGTTTTTCCTATAACTCACAAAAAAGCCAAAAACACAATTAGAGATTAGATCTATCCCATCACCAAACTTCATCTTGCATTATCTTTCCAGTTTTTGCATTGTTGAATTCGTTTCTACATCGCCGCGTTGTGTTGCTGGTCTTACTGTCTCTTCCCTTAGAGTTTTGAGTTCTAGTCACATTAGTCACCGCCGCCACGATCGCTGATCACCTCCATTGCCATACATCCACCACCATATTCCGCCGCCATATACCTGCCACATAAACCCCAGACTCCGCCACCACCTTCCTACCGTGACACATATCCGATTAGTTTCCTGCCGTGGCACGAGTCTGAGTAGAGTTGTTATTTCCTTGTTAGTTTTGTTTCCTTCCGTATTGATTCCGTGAGTTTATCCGGGCAAAAAAAGTAAAGTCTAGAAATGCCTCCGAAATTTTTCTTAGCTATACTAGTTTTTGACCTTGGGGATTACTTTTCTCCATCGGCCATTATAGCGACATTTTTTTGGCGCATGTGCGCTTTCCGGAGCACGGTAGAAAACTTTTGATAAATTTTTTGGGGTCATACTGTTTTTAGACCCCGTAGATCAGTTCTAGACACTCGCCATCATAGTGATTTTGGACATCTCGGTTCACTTTTCAGGGTGCTATATTATCATACCATTGCTTGTTGTGTCGCGTCGTGACATTGTTAGTGCTCTAGGCTCGCGTCTCTAGTACGGTCTAGCCTAGGACCAGCACGGTACTATCGTTGAGCATATTTTCAACTTTGCATTGTTGTTTTGATAATTGCTAACCCCTTTGCTAAGCCTTCCCAGAGGTCCACAGATTTCTCCACGTGCATTGTGTTGATCCTTGATAATCGCTCGGTTCAATCTCTGGAACCACTGGTCATTGCGGTTGCACATCACCTTTTTCCTACTGTTCGGTAAGAACTTGTAAGCTTTGTATATTGCTTGAGGGATTACGCGTGTTTCCACCATATTTCCGTACTCATAGGCATATACACCTGCGCTTTTAAGGACTAACCATGGCAGATATACCTCTTAAACCGGTGAACATGATGAATGAAGAGATGCATGCTTACTTCACCATGTTGTTGGTAGGGTGTGCGCAAGATGTTGATACAAGACTAGAGTATGGTGATGTAAAGCTCAACGAAACCATTGACAAGATCGAAGGACTAGAGAAATCCTTCAACGACAAGCTCGACGCCAAGTTTCAGGAGGTCCTCAAAAGGTTCGCCCGCACCTGCACCTATTGCCGCGCCATGTCCTCAACGACGTCTAACCGATCACGTGGGGCTTGCACGACGCGTTCCATGCACGGATGATGGCACTGCTGGTTCGTCTGCGCCTGTTGCAGCTGCAACACCTCCTGCTCCCACCGCCGAAGCTGCTGCACCAATGGCTGCTAACGCTACAACGGCTGACGCTTTCGTGAGCTATGAAGAGTATGGTGAGTACGAGTATGAAGATGAAGATGAGTTTGATGAGTATGTCGAACAACCTGTTGTCCTCCCTCGGTATTACTACCGCAATGCTCGACCAACGGTACATAATGATGATCATGTTTCTAAGCTTAAGCTAAATATTCCACCTTTTGAGGGTAGATATAATCCCGATGCATATCTTACATGGGAATTGGAAGTAGATCAACTTTTTGCATGTTTAACATATCTTGAATATATGCGTGTTAGTGCTGCCACTTGCGAATTTACAGATTTTTGCTTCACTTTGGTGGTCTGAATATTGTCGCGTAAATCATGCTAATATTCCTAATACCTGGACTATGTTAAAAACTGCTATGCGTGTTTGTTTTTTACCACCAACTTATCAACAAGATTTGGTAAAGAAAATGAATCGTTTAGAACAAGGCAAAAATTCTGCAGAAGAATATTACCAGGAATTACAAACTGGGATGGTTCATGCTGGTATTGTTGAAAATACAGAACAAATGATGGCTCGTTTCTTTGTTGGTTTAAATAAGGAGATTCAAAATATCTTAGACTATAAGGAATATCGCACCATTACTCATTTGTTTCATCTTGCTTGCAAAGCTGAACGTGAAGTGTAGGATCGTTAACCACCATGGAGAAGACCTAACAATTCTGCAGGTCGTACATTATCATGGATGTCACGACAATCAGCGCCTATTTCACGTGGTACACCACCAGCACCTACCACGTCCAAAGCCACCACGCCGTCATCAAGAACGCCTTCAGCTGCTCCACCACCTTCATCCAATGGCCTTGGTCGTTCTTCTTCTTCTGTGACCTCCACAAGCAAGACGAATGATATAAAATGCCACAAATGCTGGGGATATGGTCATATTAAGCAGATGTGCACAACACAACATGTTATGATGGTTCGTGATGATGGTGAATATGATTCAGCAAGTGATTTTGATGAAGCTACATTAGCTCTTATTGCTGCACGTGATGTGGATAATTCTGATTCTGAAGAAGAGACGTGGGTAATGGGAGCTGAAACTACTGATCAATACGAGAGCTTAGTTGCATAACGAGTGTTGAGTATGCAATTGAGCAAAGCTGAGCATGATCAATGCCACAACCTGTTCCAAACACGAGGCGTTGTTAAGGAAAGTGCTATACAGACCATTATTGATGGAGGGAGTTGTAATAATCTGGCTAGTGTTGACATGGTAGAGAAGCTTGCTCTCCCAACAAGACAACACACATAGTCATATTACATCTAATGGTTCGAGAGTTCTCGTAAGATCAAGGTAACAAGAACGGTACGCGTGCATTTTACTATTGGTACATATTCTTATTTTGTTGATTGTGATGTTGTGCACATGCAAGCTTGTTCTTTGTTACTTGGTAGACCCTGGCAATTTGATAGAGAATCTGTTCATAATGGTAAAACTAATCACTATTATCTTATGCATGATGGGAAGAAAATTGGTCTCAAACCTATGACTCCTGATTTTTTTAAAAGATGATCTTGCTAGAGCTAGTAGAGCTAAAACAAAGGAGAAACACAAAAGTGAGAATCATATTATTGCTAAAGATTTTGTATCACCAAAGACCACTAAATCTGATTCTAAAGATGCTACTGAAATTCATTTGAAGGGTCCATGTATGGTTGCAAATAAAATTGATATTGTTGAACTAGATGTGAACAATACTCAATGTTATGCAATTGTCTGCAAAGAGGTTTTCTTTTCATTTGAGGATATGCCTCCTTATTTGCCACCTGCTGTTGCTAACCTTTTGCAAGAATATGAGGACGTTTTTCCAGCTGAGATGCCACCAGGACTACCTCCTATTAGAGGAATTGAGCACCAAATTGATCTAATTCCTGGTGCCACATTGCCCAACTATGAGCCATATAGAACCAATCCTGAGGAGATAAAGGAGATACAACGCCAAATTCAGGAACTACTTGACAGAGATCACATTCGTGAGTCCCTTAACCCTTGTGTTGTTCCTATTATTTTGGTACCTAAGAAATATGGTTCTTCACGCTTGTGTACTGATTATAGAGCTATCAATAATATTACTATTCATTACCGTCATCCTATTCCACATTTATATGATATGCTTGATTAATTGAGTGGCTCTACCATGTTTTCTAAAGTTGGTTTACATAGTGGTTACCACCAGATTGGTATGAAATTGGGAGATGAATGGAAAACCGCATTTAAAACTAAGTTTGGTTTATATGAGTGGTTAGTAATGCCGTTTGGTTTAACTAATGCACCTAGCACATTCATGAGATTAATGAACGAAGTTTTACGTGCTTTCATTGGATGTTTTGTGGTAGTCTACTTTGACGATATTATGATTTATAGCAAATCTTTAGATGATCATTTGGAACATTTGCGTGTTTTTTCAATGCTTTACATGATGCACATTTGTTTGGTAATCTTGAGAAGTGCACCTTTTGCACCGATCGAGTTGTGTTTCTTGGCTATGTTGTTATATCATTGGGTATTGAAGTGGATCCACCCAAGATTGAAGCAATTGAGAATTGGCCGCAGCCCAAGACGGTCACACAAGTGAGGAGTTTCCTTGGCCTCGCTAGTTTTTATAGGCGTTTTGTCAAAGATTTTGGATCAATTGCTACACCGCTGAATGAACTTACCAAGAAGATTGTTCCCTTTGTTTAGGGTGATGCACAACAACAAGTCTTCATGATATTGAAAGAGAAGTTAACACATTCTCCATTACTCCAACTTCCTAATTTTTCTAAGACTTTTGAGCTTGAATGTGATGCTAGTGGAATTAGTTTGGGAGGTGTGTTATTACAAGAGGGCAAACCTGTTGCGTATTTTAGTAAGAAATTGAGTGGGGCTAGTCCGAACTATTCTACTTATGATAAATAATTATATGCGCTGGTTCAGACATTGGAAATTTGGCTACATTATTTATGGCCTAAATAATTTGTTATACATTCTAATCATGAATCTTTGAAGCATATTCGTAGTCAAGCTAAGCTGAATCATCGCCATGCAAAGTGGGTTGAATTTATTGAGTCTTTTCCTTATGTTATCAAACACAAAAAGGGTAAAGATAATGTTATTGCTGATGCTTTGTCGCGCCGTTATACTTTCTTATCTCAACTTGACTTCAAAATATTTGGATTAGAAACTATTAAGGAACAATATGTGCATGATGCTGAATTTAAAGATGTGTTGTAGAATTGTAGAGATGGTAGGAAATGGAACAAATTCATCTTCAATGATGGATCTGTGTTCCGCGCTAACAAACTATGCATCCCAGATAGTTCCGTTCGTCTTTTGTTGTTACAGGGGGCGCATGGAGGATGACTGATGGGTCACTTTGGTGTAAATAAGATGAACGATGTTCTTGCTGCACACTTCTTTTGGCCACACATGCATCGATATGTTGAGATATTCATGGCACGCTGCACTACTTGTCAAAAAATCTAAGTCTTGCCTTAATCCACATGGTTTATATATGCCTCTTCCTGTTCCTAGTGTCCCTTGGGAGGATATTTCTATGGACTTTTTTTGGGATTTCCTCGTACACAGAAGGGGAGGGATAGCATTTTTTGTTGTTGTGGATTGGTTTTCTAAGATGGAACACTCTATTCCTTGTCACAAAACTGATGATGCTTTGCATATTGCTGATTTGTTCTTTTGCGAAATTGTTCGTTCACATGGTGTGCCAAATACTATTGTTTCTGAACGTGACACTAATTTTCTTATCCACTTTTGGAGATGTTATGGGCTAAGCTGGGGACAAAATTGTTGTTTAGTACTACATGTCATCCCCAAACCGATGGACAAACTGAAGTAGTCAATAGAACTTTGCCTACTATGTTGTGGGATGTTTTAAAGAACAACTTAAAATTGTGGGAAGAGTGTTTACCTCATATTGAATTTTCTTATAAACTCAAATAAAAACACAACCTGGAAATAAATAAAAGCAAATGAATACCAAATAAATATACATGAGGAAACTTCCCCAAGCTTAGGCTTTTGCAAGACCTTCAAATCATTGTGGTGGCGGGAAAAAGTCATTACTCCAGTTCGCGAATTGAGTTGAGAGGTTACTAGTTGATTCTAGGAGGTTCAAAGATAGGCTATGCATCCTCTCCACAATCCCTCCAAGTCCTTGGAAATCTTGGTATGTGGCAAACCGGGTTTGTGGCTGCTCCTCTTGGTAAGGAACTTCTTGCTCCTCTCGGTCCTCATCCTCCTCCGAAATCTCCTCCTCGGGTTGGTGTTGCTCAACCTGCAAGTCATATAGCAAACGTCCCTCCTCGATAGAGAAAAGACCATCATGCATAGGAGCGGGGTAGAGACGCCCGGCTCTAGCAATATGCAGGTAATAAACACCACCTCTCCTGGTGAGCATTCGACATGCTTTGAGAGTGGAGAAACCAACACATCGCTCACCTAGCATGGGTTGCAACTCACCTAGATTGATGCCTAGGGCAGTGGCAAGCACGGTGATGACGCCTCCACCTGTGATTGGTCCTTGGATTTTGGAGGCTTGGTGCTCCAAGTAGCGCACAAGGATGGCACCAAAGTTGAGTGACAAGCTGCAGTTGATGTAAGAAGCCTTTGCGAGGACTAGGATGTCCTCCTTGTTGAGTCTCGTGAACTCATTACATGCCTGCAAGGTGTTAGCAATAACATAGAACAAATAGCGAATTGAAGGATGTTGAATATTCTTCCCCTTGCCCACTCTAGGAGTGAAACTCATTCCATTATAGTATTGTTCGGGGTTAGGTTCTAAGCCAGTAAAGGATGCACGTAGGGAATTAACATCATTGTTTGGCAAATTAAAACATGTGCACCATTCATCTAAAGTTAAAGTGTAGTTGTTGTTCATAAGTCGGAAAGAAATAGTGTCCTCTCCTTGCCACTGTTTAACGGTGCTTTGCAATGAACTTAGAAATTCAATGGTTAAGCGACGATAAGTAGGCACATCATTGTACACAAAGTTTTGCAGGCCAGCTCTATTGCGAAGTAAATTGAAGTCATCAGAAATACCGAGTTGGTTCAATATAATGGGGCAAGCCCACTTGGTGGCCTTCACTTTGCGGTTCTTGATCTGGTAGAAGCGCTCATGTTGGAGCTCATTCCTGAACCGTATCCCCATGCGTTCTTGAGCAACAACCCGAGAAGCACTAGAGGTGGCACGAGCACGAGTTTGGATCCTTGTGTTTATCATCTAAAACGTTGAAAAAAATACAAAAATAAAACTTTTTGATCCAACAACAGTAAGTACAACAGATTTCTCATCATAGCACACTAAAGAATCTCCTTAAAATAATAATCTAGGCAAGAGAATCATGGCAATAGGTTCATAGTATGTCTTACCTTAGATTGGTAATGACAATAGATCAAAGTTGAACTTGCAAAAAGTAATCGGAGGATCGGAGGAGAAACATACTGTAGATCACTTGTGTGCGAGGAAATCGAACGAAATTGAAGATCTCTAGAGGTTTTGAGAGAGTTTGGAGGTAGAAGAGAGAGAGAAAGGATTGAAGTTTTGGAGTTGGAGGTACCTTCCAGTGCGATTTTGTGGTCGGACGCAACTATAAGGGAGCAACTATACGGTCGGAACAATGTGTTCCCGCCATATAGTTGGCCTTCTAACAATTTTTTAGGGTTTCCTCCTGGCGGTGCAGCTATATGGGCGCAACTATACGGCCGGAACAAAATGTTCCCACCGTATAGTTGGTCGTCAAACTGTCTATCCTAGGAAAGAAATTATACAAAGGCATAGATATCTATACGACCGGAACTATACGGTCAGAATTTTTATTCCCGCCGTATAGTTGGTTGTTAAAATCTCAGTATATTAGAAAAGAATTTGTACGAAGGCACCGATATCTATACAGCCAAATTTTTTTATTCCCGCCGTATAGTTGGTCGTTAAACTCTTAGTACATACGAAAGAAAAAATTTCGATGGCAAAGATATTTATATGACCGGAACTATACGGCCAGAATTTTTATTCCCGCCGTATAGTTGGTCGTTAAACTCTCTGTACATATGAAAGAAAAAATTCTGATGGCAAAGATATCTATACGACCGGAATTTTTATTCCCGTTGTATAGTTGGTCGTTAAACTCTCTGTATGCATCAAAAAACTTCTGTTTCTTCGAAAATGACTTCTTTTCCTATAACTTAGTGATATACCTTGTTTATGACAGAATATGGTAGTTAAAATTACCGACCAACAACAACATGTATATAGCAGAATTTTAAGTACTACCGAACTTCTTCTCCGCAAATGGAGTTTTCTAGCACTCTTTATTAAACATAAACTTAAACTAAAAACTAAAAATTTAACTCAAACCTTTATTTAACATGGGTTGCCTCCTGTGGAGTGCTCTTTTACGGTCAATAGCTTGATCTTGACGTTATTCACTTGGGCCAGATGAGTGGAACACCTACTCCAAAGTAATTAGCCCTCAAGGTGATGGCATCCTTGCCGTCATGTTTGACTTTCTTTTTCTTGGGGAAATGGATAACAAAAGGATTCCGTGAAGGCAATTGCAGCTTCACGTTCCCTTCATGGAGGTTAATTAAAGCCTTTATAGTTCTCAAGAAAGGACGGCCTAGTATGATAGGAGCAATAGTATCTTCGGGCATGTCAACAATAACGAAGTCAATTAGAGCAGGACCATCTTTAATGTAAACTAAAGTGTTGTCCTTAATTCCTATAGTTTGTTTATAAGTGGAATCTGCAAGATGTAGTTTTAGTTCAGTGATTTCGAAAGAGCCAAGATTTAGCTTGTTAAAAAGACTCTTTGGGATTGTTGAGACACTTGCACCTAGATCACAAAGTGCAGCTATCTCATTAATCCCAATCTTAATTTTAATCGTGGGCTCAAATATATCATCTAGTTTAACATGTAACTTTTCAGCGATTTTCTTGTATTACGCTTCAATATTGCGTACCTTAATCGCTACTTGATCAACAAAGTGTTAATACATGGCTTCATTGTTACCTTCACTCACCGGAATTTGGACGTTGATCCTCTTTATGATGTCTTCGATGGTATAGCTTGGTGAAGGGGCAATGCTATAATCAAGCTCTTCAGGCTCCTCCCTTTGGATCCTCATCATTTTGAGTTCTTCAACAGGATTGGGCTCAACTTTACATGCAAATTTAGCTAGAATGAGAGTCTGACTCTCGGTTATCTTACCTAGCTGAGCCTCAATGATCCTCGTTCTTTCTTGGAGGGCCTGCAACTCATTTCTCAAACTAACGGCTTGGTTAGACAATTTACCAAGCATAGCATCATGGTTCTCTATTATTTTAACAAGAATATTGTTTTGTTCATTTTGTGAGTCTATAAAAGACTTAAGTGTTTCTTGGAGACTACCATTACTAGTTCCCATATTATTATTAGGATTACCTGCAGGACTAGGATAGTGTTTCTGAAAATTAGGATTATAATTCTTATTCCAAGCAGGGTTATAATCATTACGAGCTATGAAGTCTATTTCTTCAATATTTGTTTCAGGAATAGCTCTTACCTAGGTTTCCTTGCCTTTCACGGCTAGTATGAGCTCATCCAACTTAGCATTGAGTTCTTCATTTTCTTGTGGTGAGATGGAATTCACCTTCTTCGTGTTTGATCTATCCACATTCCATTGAGCATGGTTGTCTTGTATATTGTTTAGCAGCTGCTTTGCTTCGGTAATATGTTTTCCCATAAACGTTCCTCCAGCTGCAGTATCAAGCATAGACTTAGACACAAGATTAATATCATTATAAAATAAATGGAGGATTAACCAATCTTCCATCCCATGACTAGGATAGTTTCTTAAGCATTCATTCATCCTCTCCCATGCAAGCGCTAGTGGTTCACACTCTTCATGTCTAAAGCCAGTAATATTAGATCTGAGTTGCATAGTCTTTGAAGGTGAACAAAATTTAGTCATAAATAAATAAGTACATCCCACCCATGATGTAATAGTATTTCTAGGAAAATATAGCAACCATTCTTTTGCTCTTCCTCTAAGAGAGAAAGGAAATAGGCGCAATTTGACCGCATTGGGTCAACGTCTTTTATACGCATCATATCACATATTTCAGTGAAAGTATTCAAGTGCATACCTGCATCTTCAACAGCAGAGCCTACAAATTGATTCTACTGAACCAAGCTTAAATAATGGGGCTTAATTTCATAGTCATCAGCATCAATTGCTGGCTGATTAATAGGAGTACATAAATAATCATTGTTGGGAGTAGCAAACTCCCCAAGCTTCTTTTCGGCCATATTTCCTATGTTTTTGGGTTTTCTTAAACAAAGAATTATAATAGTAAAAGCAAGAATTTAAAGGCTAACTAATCTTTTTGGTTTATCAAATAAAGACTACAAGCAAACTAACAAAATTAAAAACAAGAATTAAAACTAGCAAGGTTCCTAATAACCTCACCAGGGTAGCTATTACTTCCCCAGCAACTGTGCCAGAAAAATGGTTGATACCTTCGATCCGGATTACGGATGAAGTGTAGCTTCTTTTTCCCTAGTAGACCTAGGGTATCGAATCATCTAGAAGCGAATGCGTAGTGAAGTTACTTTAACGGACCTTCGGGAGTTTTAGAATTCCTTTTGTGTTTTTACCAGACCAATAGCTTGCGTCTTTTTGTTGTTGTTGATGATGGAGAGAGAGGGCCTTGGGCATTCGGTTTCACGTGTAGTTGTGCAAAACATCCGATGGGAATAAAAGATTGAAATAAATTATGCATGTACTACCTCTGTTTGGGATTATAGGTCCCGAGAGCTTTTTTATATTGTTTGAGATTATAAGGGCTATCACATTTATTAGTCTCTCTCGTCCAATGCATGTTCTCCTTTTTCTCACACTTCTCTCATGCATGTAAGACTATTGGTGCATGCATAGATTAATGAGAGAGTTATGGAGTGTCTTGGTATTAGAAACTTGGCCCTTAGGACTAATAATCCCAAACAGAGGTAGTAATTGTTAGAGCAAGATAAATTATATGTGGGTAGTGCATCCATAATTGCTATTGCCTCCGCAACCGCTTATAGCAATAACCTACTAGTCTAATCCATAGAAGAAAGAGAACTAATGATATGCATAGTGATGTCACCGTCATCGTAAGTAAATCCCTCACATATAGCCATACTACCCCTTCTGTCATTGGGGTTCCCAACCTGCAGATCAGTCATTACTCATACTCCCTATACCTGGCTCAACCCTCGGGGTCTTGGGTACTTGACAAGTCCTTAGTTTGAGGAAAGAGAGGATACAATAATCATCATGTCATACAAACTAACATATGATCCCATCTTTGATAAATAACATGCACACACGCTACATGGCTAGACCGAAGCCCTTAGCCCAAGGAGAATTACTCACACATAGATATGAGATCAACAATCATAAACATTGTATTGAAAATCATAAGATTGATAGCAATAGTCTTAGAATGTCGCCAATCGAAGAAGAGATCTACTATTACAAGTGGTGGAATATGGCTATGGAGATGGAGAAGGGTTTTGAGACCTGGAGGCGGCTGGAGATCTGTGGCTGAGACTTTTGGCAAGGGTCTGGCTTGTTTATCGTCGCCCGAGGCTTCTTTATATAGGGGTCCCTTCATGAAAGTTATTCTGTTTGACCTAATGGTGGTGGCGCCAACTATACGGCCGGAAATTTTGCTCAAGTCATATAGTTGGTCATTAAAGCATCTGCCTCCTCTTTACGGCTCCTAGTTCCTTCTGGTTGTTGGAAATCTCGTATCTTTGACTTTAATGTAGTGATTCCCATCTTCAAATGACATTATCTGTGCAGGAAAAATACAAAAGAAAGGATTGCATACCCCTCTGAATATTAGGCATTAGTGGCAGGGTTTAGAGAGATATTTCATGAAAAATATGAATAATATCTAGTTTAAATGTGGACATAGATGGCTATATTTTAGAGCCATCATAATGCATATAAACTTGAGCTCGCTACAAATTTTGGTACGGTTAGTCCTACATTTAACATTGCAGATTCAAAGCCTTACTTTGGTGAGGAAGATGAGAATGCGTCGAGGACGACTTCAATTCAGGAAGGGGAGCATGATCTGGACATCCCATCTATTTATACAACCGTTGTACCTATAGATACAAAAATACAAGGACCTATCACTCGAGCTCGTGCCAAGCAACTTAACTATTGATACCTTCGATCCGGATTACGGGTGTAGTATAGCTCTTTTTCCCTAGTAGACCTAGGTTATCGAATCCATGGGAAGCGAATGCCTAGTGAAGTTACTTAAACGGACCTTCGGGAGTTTTAGAATTCCTTTTGTGTTTTCACCGGACCAGTAGTTTGCATCTTTTGGTTGTTGTTGATGATGGAGAGAAAGGGCCTAGGGCGTTTGGTTTCACCTGTAGCTGTGCAAAACATCTGATGGAAGTAAAAGAGAAAAATAAAGCATGCATGTACTTGTTAGAGCAAGATAAATTATATGTGGGTAGTGCATCCATAATTTCTATTGCCTCCGCAACCGATTATAGAAATAACCTACTAGTCTCATCCATAGAAGAAAGATAACTAATGATATGCATCATGCTGTCATCGTTAATCCCAAGCAAATCCCTCACATATAGCCGTACTACCCCTTCCGTCACTGGGGTTCCTGATACGTCCAAAACGTATCTATTTTCACGAACACTTTTGCTATTGTTTCTCCTCTAAACTTGTGTGATTTGGATACAACTAACATGGACTGACGCTGTTTTCAGCAGAATTACCTTGGTGTCTAGTTTTTGTGCTGAAAATTAACTATCAGGAAAAAACCCAGAAAATATGCCAAAAATCCTATTTCACCAGAAGATTCACGGAGCCATAAGACGAGACGGAGGAGGGCCACGAGGGGCCCACACCACCTAGCCGCGTGGGCTAGGCCAGGCCACGCCTGGGTGTGGTGTGGCCGCCTCGGTCACCCCCTCGGCCTCCCTCTTCGCCTATAAGTTGCCTCTTGACCTAAAAACCAAGGTGGGTTCGATGTTTTTCCGGAAAGAGTTCTGTTGCGCCGCCACCACCAGATTCTGCGATTCGAAACCAGAAACTCCGTTCTAGCACTCTGCCGGGACGAGGAATTGGAGGTGATCATCGCCATCATCATCACCATCGCTTCTCCATCGACCATCCATGTTTCCCCCATCTACGAGTGAGTAATTCCCCGCTATAGGCTATGGGGATGGTAGGGATTGGATGAGATCGTTCATGTAATGGCATCAGATTGTTAGGGCATGGTGCCTAGTATCTATTATTAGTGCTTTTTGACTTTGTTGCAACTTGTTATGCTTAATGCTTGTCACTAGGGCCCGAGTGCCATGATTTCAGATCTGAACATGTTATTGATTCATTATGATAGTATTGTTTATGGTCTTACCTGCAAGTTGTATACACATATTGTTGTCCGGAACCAAAGGCCTCGAAGTGATAGCAATCGGGACAACCGGAGGGAATGGCTTTGATGTGAGGATCACATGTGTTCATGGAGTGTTAATGCTTTGCTCCGGTGCTCTATTAAAAGGAGCACCTTAATTGCTAGTAGTTCCCTTGAGGCTCTGCTGCAAACGGGCTAGCATGACAAAAGATGTTGTGCAAGTTCTCATTGCGAGCACGTATGACTATATATGGAACACATGCCTATGATTATTTAGTACTTGGATGCTTTATCTTATTTAACTGCAACTGCCCTATGTCTTGATTGCCATATGAATTTTCTTGTCCATGCAACGCCCGTCCATCCATCCCTATGCCTACTGCGCTTTAATCCTACCGATTACTGCAATGGTTACTACTGTCTTTACTTTTACTACTTCTATTACTTTGCTATTGCTACTACAAAACTGTTGCTACTCATAAACTGCTGTGAGCAAGATTGTTTCTAGGTGCAGCTGAATTGACAACTCAGTTGTTAAGGCTTATAAATATTCTTTGGCTCCCCTTGTGTAGAATCAATAAATTGGGTTTCACTTCCCTGGAAAATACTGCGATACACCCCCTATACTTGTGGG
Organism: Avena eriantha; assembly: GCA_910589775.1. NCBI lineage: Eukaryota > Viridiplantae > Streptophyta > Magnoliopsida > Poales > Poaceae > Avena > Avena eriantha. The sequence goes on from OU342746.1 coordinate 125,225,535, forward strand.
TCATCAAGAATATTTTCTGGCGCCGTTGCCGGGGAGCATAGCTCTATTTATCATGTTCACATGGAATCACTATTGTTCGCTGCCATCCATCCATCATGGGTAAGTCTCGTGATGGCAAGATCCCTATTTTACCATCCAATACAAGAAGAGGTACGGTTCTGAACACCTCTGTTGCTCTTGATTCACCATCTCTTATGAGTAAACTCCTTACACCACCACATACACATGCTACACACACTGCTACTACTGTTGAATCTAAAACTTCTGATACTTATGATGCTGCTTCTACTGTGCTTGATAAGAGTGGTCCATTAGGTCCTTTCCTAGATGCTACGATTGCTAGAACTATAGGTGGAAATACTGAAACTCCTAATGAAGACACTACTACACCTGTCCGTTCACCTGAGTCTAGAGAAAACTATGATATTAAAGACGGTTATATAGAGATGACCAATGAATTTATTAAAGAATGTCAAAACACCCATGATAGGAGTGCTATTAAGATTCTCCTTGAGAGGCGTACTATAAAACCCAAATTGTCTCCTAATGCTAAGTTTGCTGCGTCTCCCATAAATATTAAAGATAAGGATTATGATTTCTCTCTTGATTTATCTTACATAGCTATTGTTGAGAAAGAACCTTTTTCATGGGACTAAGAATGAAAGTGCAGTAGCACATATGACTGAGCTTTCTATCACAAGTGGCCTATTTTCTGATGATATTAAGATGCACACTTACTTTGTTGCTAAATTTTTCCCTTTTTCACTGAAAGGAAAAGCTAAAACTTGGTTTAATGATTTACCTCCTGGATCTATTGATAGCCCTGATTGCTTGATTAGTACCTTCCTTCAGAAATATTTTCCTCCTAGTGCTAGACATGCTATTTTGCAGGAACTTTTTGATTTTAAACAGGGAGAAGAAGAAATATTGCCTGAATCATGGGCAAGGTTATGTGCTTTGATTCATGCACAGGCTGGATGTCCTTTACCTAAGAATGAGCTTCTTGATATATTTTATAATGGACTAACTGAAGAATCTAGGACATACCTGGATAGTTGTGCCGATTGTGTTTTCAAGAATAGGACTCCCAAGGAAGCTGAGGAATTAATGGCTAAAATAAGCAAGAATTATGAAGATTGGACTCCTCATGAACCAACTATCCTTGCGCCTATACCAACATCAAAGAAGAGGGGAGTTATCAAACTAAATGATGAAGTGATGAAAGAAACTAACAAATGTCTTAAGGAGAAGGGAATTAAAGATGCCGACGTCAAGAATTTACCTCCTATAGAAGAATTATTTAAGCCAATATCCCACTCATCCACTATTGAGGTACACTCTCTCCAACATTTTGATGAAGGTGATATCCCTTACTCTAAACCTCCTGATCAATGCTTAGAAGAATTTGATATTTTTATTGTTAAGCAAGATAATTTTAATAAAAGGGTGCAAAATCATCTAATGAAAAATTCTAGAGCTATTATTGAGTTGAAGGATATTGTGGAAAGAACCTCTAATGATGTTAAAATGCTTGTTAAACGTTTCCAAATGGTTCAAACTCAAATTGATCAGCTTATTAAGGTACAAAAAGATTTGCTCGTTAATGCTGCTAAAGAAAAACATGCTTACGAAATTAGAACTAGAAGTGGTGCTGCTACCTAGGATCCTCTATATCCTGAGGGGCACCCTAAAAGAATTGAGCAGGATTCTCAACAAGCTGAAAATAGTGGTACTACTCCTAAGAAAAGGAAAAAGAAGCATAAAACTATTGTAGAACCTTCTGAACCTGCTAAAGATCCTAATAATATATCTGTCTTTGATGTTGAAATTGAAAGTGGTAATGAGGAAAATGATGTTCCTGATAAAGAAAGATTTGAAGAATAACCTGAAAGGCACACTAAGAATACTAAATACACTAAAGAAGATTTTGTTGCTAAGAAACATGGTAGTGAAAGAGAGCCTTGGGTCCAAAAACCTATGCCTTTCCCTGATAAGAAACACAAGTCAAAGGAAGCTGAACACTATAACAAGTTTTGTGAGTGGATGAAACCTTTATTTTTGCAAATTCCTTTGACTGATGCTATTAAATTGCCACCTTATTCAAAGTATATGAAGGATATTGTCTCTAATAAAAGGAAGATCCCTAATGAATAAATTTCTACTTTGCTTGCTAATTATTCCTTTAATGGTAAGATTCCAAAGAAACTTGGAGACCCAGGGATTCCAACTATTCCTTGCTCTATTAAAAATAGTTATGTTAGAACTGTTGTGTGATTTGGGAGCAGGAGTTAGTGTTATGCCTTTTTCTCTCTATAAGAGACTTCAACTAGAAAAACTAATACCAACTGATATATCTTTGAAAATGGCTGATAAATCTACTACTATTCCTGTTGGTATATGTGAGGATGTACCTGTTCTAGTGGCTCATAATTGCTTGATATTTAACTGATTTTGTTGTGCTTAAAATGCCTGAAGATGATAATATGTCTATTATTCTTGGGAGACCTTTTCTTAATACTGCATGAGCTGTTATTAATTGTAATCAAGGAAAGGTGACTTTTAATGTTAATGACAAGGAGCATACCGTCTATTTCCCCAAGATGATTGGTAGGACTTATCGTTTAAATTCAGTTGAACATGTTGAGGGCATTCAAGTTGGAGAAATATATTGTCACATACCACGAGAAAAATATGAAACTATTATGATTGGGATCATTTCTATCAAGGTTGTGGTAACATAATCATTAGTGGAATACAAAGTTTTGTTTCATATAAAATTGTTTTGGTAACAAGACCTGATCAACCTTGTTAACAAAGGGATTTTAATGAACAAAACAATGTTTTCACCATGATTATCTCTGCTTACTTTTATTTTATCCATTTTAGTTTTTGTTTTCGTTTAGTTTACTTTTCTTTTGCTAGTTGCTTGCACTTTAGAGTGTATTAGAACTTCTGAAGTTTTAGTTTTGTTTTGTCATTGCATCATTCTAGAAAAAATTTCTGTCAGAAAATCATTCATCTATACCTGAAAATTGCTCAAAAATGAAGTGTCTCAAAATTTTTCAGAAAATTCATATTGAATTTTTACGTGAAAAAGGGGCAGACAAGTGCCTGGAGAGTACCAGGGAGGCCCACCAGGCAAGCACACCACCTGGTGGCGTGGCCAGCCCAGGGGCGCGCCTGGCCATGGTGTGGGCCACCCCTGGCCCTCCACTCACTCTCTCACTTCCCACTGCTCTCTCTCTCTCCGAGAAAACACCAGTTCATTGCTCAAAATCGCGTTCTTGCTGTTCTTGTCCATGATTTTTCGATCTCCTTGCTCAGCCCATCTTTGCTGCTGAAATTTGGAGCATTTGTTCTCCGGTATGTGACTCCTACGCTTGTCCAAGTAGATTTGTGTTTAGTGGTTTATATCTTGAGTATTTTGCTGCTGTAAGTGACAGGTTATGAGAGCTTGTAAGCTTGTTCAATGCTTAGAGATATTGTTTTGATGCATGTTTAGGGCTCTTACAAGTCCCCATGAGTAGTTCCCTTCATTGTATATTCACTTTGAAATCACTTGTATAATAGATGTTTAAATTTCAGAATAGAAGATGAATGAACACCAACTCAACCAACATGAACTAAGGGTGCCTGAGGTTATGAAGGTTCACTGAGAGGAATAAGTTTTTCCTTCTATCTATCCATGCCCCGAATTCATGAGGGCTGCAGGGATTTCTCAGGACTTCCATACTTTAATTGCTAATGCAGGATTGGAGCATTTTGTGGGAGATGAACCTTACCAATTTGTGAAACTAACTATGTCTATGGTGCAGGACTTTCGATTTAGTTGCTCTTTCCCTAAACCCATGGTTCACTACAAAATTTACAATATAGCTGTCAACCTTCCTCTTGATGACTTTTGTGCAGCCATTAATGTACCTCAGTGGGGATCGTGTGGAAGGATTAAAGAGCGACCTGCACCACTCATGGACTTGTATGTAGAGATTTTCCAAGGGAGCAGCTTCTCAAAGGAGAGTGGGAAAATTTGTAACATTCATGTCCCTTCTATTCGCTACTTTTCTTACTTTATTGCCAAGTGTGTTCTCGCTAGGAAAACTGCTAATAAGTTATCTTCATATGATCTAGCATTCATCTCAGCTGCTTTAAAACGAGATAGGACTTATAATTTGGGTGCCTTGATAGCTTGCCGTCTTGCTGCTAACCGCGAGAAAGGTGGAATTTGCGGAGGCCTCATCGCCTCTCGTTTATTAGCTTTGCATGGTTTAGTGCCTCATCACCTAGACCTACAGTTTCCTATAGAGAGGTTTGAACTTAATTCCATGATACATCATAAATTTGTTTCTTCTTGGGCTAATTTGAGTGACTTGTCTTATGAAATAACCTTTCTCAAGGCTGGTTGGAGAAAGAGTAAGTCTGAGCGTGTTGTTCTTTTGCCTGCACCTGTTTTGTTTAACCTTCATACCAGGGAAGGATGGTCGCTCACCGAGGAAGAACTCGATGCATACCTGGGAGAGCTCTCCCAACAGGAGCCAGATACTGGAAGGGAGGTTACAGATGATTCGGTCTAACCCTCGAATGAGGGGGAGTCTTCATATCAGCAGCCTACCTATGATTGGGGAGCTTCTTCTTCTTCTTCCCAAGGGGCTAACCACGATCATTCTTACAATGACCCGCCTGCTTGGAACCCTTACCCGCGTTGGGATTGATACCCACTTAGGCCAAAAGCCTAAGCTTGGGGGGGAAGTATATCGACATCACACTCATCTACATATCATGTTTAGTTCTCTTTTTAGTTTTCGTTCTTTTGCTTTCTAAAACACAAAAAGATCAAAAATATTTTCGTTGTTTCTCTTTATTTGCTTCTTTTTGCCTTGGTTTGCTTCTTCCTTTTGGCTTTGTCTTAATTATTCGAAAAACACAAAAATATTTTGCTTTGCTTGTTCTTCCTTTTGGTTCTTGTTTTTAAAAATCAAAAACACCAAAAATATTTGTTCTTCTTCTTTGGTTTTGTGAAGTTCGTTGCAGGGTTCAGCAGTCCTCAATGGAATTTGGTTTCATGTTATTATTCAGGCCACACAAGCAAAGGGCAATAATGAGGATTAATGACAACTTGAGGTGTGGTAAGAGGCCGGTAACGAACTCAATTTGTTTTCATTTTCGTACATATACTCATCATTGTGGGCATGCTTAGTCTGTTCATGTAGGGTGTATGTTATTTATGGATGCTTAGTAGTTCTTGCTTTCTTATGATCAGCTCCAGCTTGCTAATAGTTTGTAGCATGTCATATGAATGTTTGCTTGCATTGCTCTATTCATAACTTGGTATAATACTGTGGTATCCTCCTCTGAATGTTTCACTTGAATTGACTTGGCACATGCTCATGCATGCATATGACTGAAACAATAATCAGTTAAGCCTCGATGAATTATTTTGCCTGAGGGGTCTTGAATCACTTTCATGCCATGATTAGTCCTGTTTTGTTGCAAGTATGATTATGACAGTTATTGCTCTCTCGTTTGTCGCTCCCTTACTATTGCTAGCCTTCACTTGCACTGAGTATGATCTCTACTCGTGTTTCCAATTCCCCAAAACCAATATTGCCAAAAGTGTCCACCATACCTACCTATTAGCATCATTTGCTATTCCGTGCATATTCAATATGCCTTGTTTTCTTCCGAATAAAATGTTTGCTTGTTATGAGAAAGTTCGTTAGTAAAGCTCTCACGAACTTGATGGCATACTTTATTTCCTGCACTTAATAAACCTGAACCATTGTGACTGTCCATGAAGGTTATATGCTTGCAAATTATAGGCTGGGGATTAGCAGAACCGTGCTGTCACGGGGAACGCTTTCAACACCTGTAAATATATATCGAGTTGATATCATGCTCTTTTGTTTGCGGATGTCGTCGGTGTGAAATAAAAGGGGAGCTTGTAAGTCCATGGAGTTATGTATGTGTGTTAGAGAAACGCCTGGCCTGCCGGTCTAATCCATGCCTAATCATGGTGGAAACCTGCAGCATAACCATAATGAGCATCTATGAAGCATTCTTATTATAAAAAAGAGAGATAGCTATTGAGAAAAAGAAAAAAAAGAGATATGAGAAAAGAGGAAAGAGAGAAAAAAGCCATTTTCCCATGGTAAATAAGAAGATTGCTAAGATGCTCGTTGTCTGCTTGCCTTGTCATTTTGATATGGGGATTCTTCCGTATCATCGGGCAAGGGGTACCCCATTGGCGGTTCTCTATGATATACATGTATTTACAATGACAAGAACTTACCCGTAACTAAAGTTGAGTAGCATGAGGAGCGGCCCTCGTACTCAAGGGACATGAGATTTCCAGTTTATAGTCTGTCAAGCATATAACTCATATTAGACCTCACTTTCACCTTAACCATTTAAAGATGCTTATGATAGGGGCAATGAGAGCTCAAAGCTAATGAGTACCATACTTTCAGCATTTGGAAGCCTTTCAAACTTTTCAAAACCTTTTCATTTCCTTGTTGAGTCTCCACATATTCTATGAGCACTTTCTTGAGAGCATAGTTGTCATTCTTAGTGTAATGTGCTTGTCTCAAAACTTGATTAATTGTGTTATGACTTTGATGCTCGTGTCTTTGATATCATTACTTCTAGTCTTCACTTGAACTTCAGAGGTGCCTTGGCATTTATGTTTGCTCTACAATCAAAGGCAAGCGAGATACCACTTTATCATACCTTGTTATGAGCATTGTAATGTTGCTTATGTTTATGTTTCATGCTACTTACTATTTTTGAGTTGGAATCTCTTCATAGCTTGCAATGAATATTAAGTAAACTTAGTTGCATACACTTTATTATAAATTGCCTGAGTAGTTGATCATATGCTGAGAATATATACATCTTATGAAGCAAATGTGTTCGTGAAAGTTTCTTTTATCGCACTCGGTTTTCAACTGAATTGCTTGAGAACAAGCAATAAGCTAAGCTTGGGGGGAGTTGATACGTCCAAAATGTATCTACTTCCCCGAAAACTTTTGCTATTGTTTCTCCTCTAAACTTGTGTGATTTGGATACAACTAACACGGACTGACGCTGTTTTTAGTAGAATTACCTTGGTGTCTAGTTTTTGTGCAGAAAATCAACTATCAGGAAAAATCCCGGAAAATATGCCAAAAATCCTATTTCACGAGAAGATTCACGGAGCCAGAAGACGAGACGGAGGAGGGCCACAAGGGGCCCACACCACCTGGCCGCGTGGGCTAGGCCAGGCCGCGCCTGTGGGTGGTGTGGCCGCCTCGGTCACCCCCTCGGCCTCCCTCTTCACCTATAAGTTGCCTCCTAACCTACAAACCAAGGGGGGTTCGACGTTTTTCCAGAAAGATTTCCGCTATGCCGCCACCACCAGATTCTGCGATTTGGAACCAGAAACTCTGTTTTGGCGCTCTTCCGAGATGGGGAATTGGAGGAGATCATCGCCATCATCATCACCATCGCTTCTCCATCAACCATCCATGTTTCCCCCATCTAGGAGTGAGTAATCCCCCACTGTAGGCTATGGGGATGGTAGGGATTGGATGAGATCGTTCATGTAATGGCATCAGATTGCTAGGGCATGGTGCCTAGTATCTATTATTAGTGCTTTTTGACTTTGTTGCAACTTGTTATGCTTAATGCTTGTCAGTAGGGCCCGAGTGCCATGATTTCAGATCTGAACATGTTATTGATTCATTCTGATAGTATTGTTTATGGTCTTACCTGCAAGTTGTATACACATATTGTTGTCCGGAACCAAAGGCCATGAAGTGACAGCAATCGGGATAACCGGAGGGAATGGCTTTGATGTGAGGATCACATGTGTTCATGGAGTGTTAATGCTTTGCTCTGGTGCTCTATTAAAAGGAGCACCTTAATTGCCAGTAGTTCCCTTGAGGCCTCGCTGCAAACGGGCTGGCAGGCCAAAAGATGTTGTGCAAGTTCTCATTGCGAGCACATATGACTATATATGGAACACATGCCTATGATTATTTAGTACTTGGATGCTTTATTTTATTTATCTGCAATTGCCCTATGTTCTGATTGCTATGTGAATTGTCTTGTCCATGCAACACCCGTCCATCCATTCCTATGCCTACCGCACTCGAATCTTACTGTTTACTGCTATTGTTACTATTGTCTTTACTTTACTACTGTTGTTACTTTACTATTCCTACTACAAAACTGTTGCTACTGATAAACTGTTGTGAGCAAGATTCTTTCCAGGTGAAGCTGAATTGACAACTCAGTTGTTAAGGCTTATAAATATTCTTTGGCTCCCCTTGTGTCGAATCAATAAATTGGGTTTCACTTCCCTCGAAAATACTGCGATACACCCCCTATACTTGTGGGTCATCAGGCCTCACCTCAAGATGCGAAGGCACGCAACTCACCAACGCCACAATAGGCTCACCCTATTCTCCCTTGAGCTCGCCACAAAGGCCCACTCACGATCCACTATGGGACACTTGAGGGAAGTCACCGAACCCGTACAAGGCTTGGGGCAATTTCCACAACTTAATTGGAGGCTCCCAAAAACAATGCCACAAGAGGCCACACACTCGGGCAATCTCCACAACTCAATTGGAGGCCCCAAGGACAATGCCACAAAAGGCCACAAGCTTGAGGAATCTCCACAACTCAATTAGAGGCCCCAAGGACTTACTACTACTCCACACAACTGTCCAGGGTTCTAAGAACCCAAGATTAACAAGCTCACAAGCTTGAACTCGACGAATCTCCAAGGAGAACTCAAACCTATGGACCAAATATAAGAGTAAAGTACTTCACTCCCCAATTCCACCAAATCTACAAAAGCTATTGGGGAATAAGAGAGGAAGAACACAAGAGGAGAACACAAAGCTCTCCAAGATCTAGATCCTCCTTCACAAAGAATGAATTTGGTTTGGTGTGGTTGTAGATCTAGATCTCCTCTATCAAAACCCTCAAAAAGATGCAAGAATCATAGGAGGGGTAATGGGAGAGGACAAGCTCTTCAAGGTCAACAATGGAGGAGAGAGAGAAAGCCAAAAACCAAAAAAAGAGCTAGTACCCACGAAGGGGAAGAGAAGCCCATTTTAAAGGGCTCCTAGATCTAGTTGTTTGGGTCAAATCAGGCTTGGCTGGTAGTACCGGTGAGACAACAGAAGTTCCGGTGAGCCTCGGCTCCAACGGCTCAAAGCAGTTGAAATTACCTAGTTGTATAGGCTGGAAGTTCTGCCCGACGTGAACCGGAACTTCTGGCCGGTACTACCGGTCTACTACTGACCAAGTACCGTCAAATAGACACGACCAAAACAGAGAGCTTACAACATGGTGCACAGGGCTGAGCAGAAGTGGGCCAGAATTTCCACCGGTACTAACGGTTGCAAAATGCCCGAGCGGTACTTCTGGTGAACTACCGGCCCAAGTTCTGGTAAATAGGCAATAAAAAACTGAGCGAGTGCTGGGGTGTTCTCATGCTCACTAAAACTAGACCGGTATAGTATGTCACGCATGCAGCTAAATTACCTCAATTTTATAGAGATGCTTTAGCACACTTCGCGCCAAAAGTGGCCTAGCGGTACTTCCGGTGAAGCAACGGTAGTTCCGGTCAGGGAAACTCTAGAACCAAAACTGCCATAACTTTTGTATCCGAACTCCAAATAAGATGAAAACAATTTTGTTGGAAAGATAACAATGTGTAGAATCCAACAAAAACAAACTGGGGAGAAAATATCACATATATAAGTGAGAGATGTCTCCCAAGGTGTGAAGCCGGAAAATTCACAAGATCAAAAGCATAATAAGATATTCAAGGGAAATCCGTTTTTGATGAACTAGAGCTTGTTATGAAGATAACCTCAAGCTCTAGATCCTCTAATGGACAAAATCCAAACAACAACCAAGAAAGATGATGCTATGTATGCAAAGGTTTGAGATCTCTCTGAAAGATACGATCGAGCTACTCACTCAAGAGCCCCTCTTGATAGTACAACTATCTATCCTAAACCTGGTCTCTGATGATCGGCTCAACGTGTCGATCTCGTTCGGGAACCCCAAGAGGAAGGTATGATGAGCACAATAGCAAGTTTGCCTCAGTTATGAAACCAAGGTTATCAAACCAGTAGGAGCAAGGAAACACCTCCAAGGTGTTGTTTCCAACTTGGAATCCTACACAACACAACCACAGAACTTTGCCCCCAACTTACAATGAGGTTGTCAATCTCACCAGTTTTGCTGAAAACAAAGGATTAAACGTATTGTGTGGAAGATAGTAATTGCTTGCAAAAAGTAAACAGAAAACTGTAAATAGATTGTAGATTGATGGTAAAAGAATGGACTGGGGTCCATAGTTCACTAGAGGTGATTCTCCTTAAGATAGATGACATGTTGGGTGAAAAAATTACAACGGGGAAATTGACAGACACCAACAAAGCATACATGCATATACTAATCATCTTGACTCCTATGAGATTTGATTGGGAATTACAACATTATACATAGACCGTAATCCAACTACATCTATGACTAATAATCCACCTTCAGGTTATCATCCGAACCCCCTCCAGTATTAAGTTGCAAGAAACAGATAATTACATTAAGCAAAGTGTGTAAAGTAAACAATATGAGTGTTCTATGAACAAAGGATTGTTGTTTTCTCCCTAGTAGCAATAGCACATCTAGTACCTTAGAGATTTCTATCACTTCCCCAGATTCCTAGAGGCATGAACCCACTATCGAGCATACACTTCTTCTTGGAGTTGCTAGCATCTACTCGGCCAAGATAGCTACTAACAACAGAAAGCATGCAAGATCACAAATAACATAGACATGATAGAATCAATAATCAATCTGAAATAGCATCTCAATATCCATCAGATCCCCGCAAACACAACATGTAGGATTACAAATAGATGATCTTGATCATGAAAGGAGCTCATCAGATCTAAACATGGTAGCACAAAGGAGAAGAACCAACCATCTAGCTACTACATGGACCCGTAGTCCAGGGATGAACTACTCACGCATCACACCGGAGGCAATCATGGTGATGAAGAAGGCCTCCAGGGTGATCTCTCCCCTCCGGCAGGGTGCCAGGAAGAGCTTCAGATCCCTCCTGGTCTAGGGATGGAGATGGCGGTGGCTACAGACTTTCATGGAATTTTGATCGGGTACTTAGTGTTTTTGTCCCGGAGGCAATATATAGGCAAAGGGGCAAGGTCGGTGGAGTACCAGGGGCCCACATCCCCTGGTGGCGCGGCTAGGGCTGGCCGCACCACCACCAGGTGTGGCTGCCCTGGCTCCCTCTTCGTCTCCCCTCTAGACTCCGTATTCCTTCTGGTGAAATATTGACTTGGGCTTTTGTCCGGTCCAATTCCGAGAATATTTCCTTACTAGCTTTTCTGAAACCAAAAACAATAGAAAACAAGCAACTGGCACTATGGCATCTTGTTAATAGGTTAGTTCCAAAAAATGTGTAAAAATACTCCAAAGTGTGGACAAAACATAAGAAAGTAGATATAAAACAAGGATGGAACATCAAAAATTATAGATACGTTTGCAACGTATCAGTCTCCCAACTGATAGAAAAACTCTAGGATCTACTAGGCTAGATATAACCGGGTCGGGTTTTCTTTGTGCATCAATTCGTATTGGTGCTGACCATGGACTGAGAGAGAGATCAGAGAGGGGAGAGGAGAACCAAATCTTCTCCTTGGCTCGAAGATCACGAGGCATTGAACATGGGGGGCGACAGCAAGGGCGTGGGGTGCATGGGCAAAGCAGTGGCGGAGCTTCCTGTCACCCTGGCTCTAACCCTAGATCGGTAGGGGGTGTTAGTGTGGTTTGCGACGCACGGTGTACCTCGTACCACGTGCAGCGGACCCCCACCTCTTTATATAGCACTAGAGATAGGGCCACCAACCAGATGAGGGTTGGGCGCCCCCCGATCAGGGCGCAGGTCAAAGGGGGACCCGTTGAGCCATTGGGCTGAAACGTGTGGAGATCAAACTAACATTCTCCCCCTTGATCTCAACTTTCTTTTAACTTTATGCTTTACTAGTTTCATCAAGGATCAGTACATAGAGCATGTTTCATCGTCACAGCTCAATTACCGATATAATCAGACAGCTACAATATAGCTCTCTGTTTTGAAACCAATTATGTTACTTTTGGGCATCTCATGATCCAGGAATCATAGGCTTTCCCTTAAACCCATGCCGGCTAAGTGTTCCTTGAACACATTGGATGGTAAGCCTTTCGTTAGTGGATCTGCAAGCATATACTTTGTCATTATATGCTCCAGACTTATAGTGTGATCGTGGATTTTATCTTTCACAACATAATACTTTATCTCTGTTGGTTTGGAAGCATTACTTGACTTGTTGTTGTGAGTATAGAATATTGCGGGCTGGTTGTCACAGTACATCTTTAGTGGTTTATCAATGTAGTCTACCACTTTCAAGTCAGGTATAAATTTCTTTAACCATATGGCCTGCCCCGTGGCCTCATACCATGCTATAAATTCTGCATACATCGTGGATGATGCAACTATGGACTGATTGGAGCTTCTCCACGAAATAACCCCACCTGTGAGACTCAAGACATATCCTATCGTGGATTTTCTATAATCTCTGTCTCTCGCAAAATCTGCATCTGAATACCCTCTTATTTCTAGGGAATCAAACCTTATATATGTTAGCATGAGGTCTTTTGTTCCTTGCGCATAACATAATGCTTTCTTTACCATCTTCTAGTGCTCTATGTCTGGATTCTCTTGATATCTACCAAGTACCCCGGTGATAAAAGCTAAGTTAGGGCGAGTGCACACTTGTGCATACTGTAGGTTTCCAACAACCAAAGCATATGGTACTGCTTTCATTTGATCGATCTCATATTGACTCTTGGAACATTGAAATTTCCCAAAACTGTTGCCCTTGACTATTGGAGCAGGTGTGGCATTACACACATGCATACTGTATTTCTTTAGAATTTTCTCTAAGTATGCCTTTTGTTATAGTCCTAGAACCCCATTTTCCCTATCTTGGTGAATTTCTATACCCAAAACATATGAAGATTCACCAAAATATTTCATATTAAAATTTGAGTACAAGAACTTCTTTGTTTCTAGTAGTAGACTAACATCACTTCTAGCAAGCAAGATATCATCCACCTATAGAATTAGGAAAATATATTTCCCACCTTTAAACTTTGCATAAATGTAGTTGTCCTCAACATTCTCTTTAAATCCAAATTTCTTAATGGTCTCATTAAACTTTAGATACCACTGTCTAGAAGCTTGCTTTAATCCATAAATGGATTTCTTTAGGCGGCATCCCATATCTTCCTTGCCTTCCATGATAAAACCATTGTGTTGTTTCATGTAGACACTTTCTTCTAAATCCCTGTTTAGAAATGTCGTCTTTACATCCATCTGATGTAGCTCTAAATCAAAATGTGTAACTAATGCCATTATGATTCTGAAGCAATCCTTACATGAGACTAGAGAAAATGTCTCATTGTAATATACCCCTTCTCTCTGTGTAAATCCTTTTACCATAAGTCATGCTTTGTACTTTTCTACATTCCCTCTAGAGTCATATTTTGTTTTGTAGACCCATTTGTAGCCTACTGTTTTGGCTCCTTTAGGATTTTTCTCTAAGTCCCAAACTTCGTTGGTACTCATTGATTTCATATCATCTTCCATGGCCTCCAGCCACTGAAGATGAGTGAGGGCTGCTTATGGCTTCTTCATATGAAGTGAGATCATTCTCCATGTGAACTCTTTCTGTATTATAAACTTTATAATCAGTAGAAATGGCTAATATTTTAACTCTTAGAGACCTTCTAGGGGCCTCATATACTAGCACATCATGTGTTTCAACATGTGGTGCATCTTCTGGAGGTGGCTGATACGTCCATAACGTATCTATAATTTTTGATGGTTTTATGCTAATAATATGCTTTTGACACTCCTTTTTGTATAAAGTTTATGATTTATTTGGACTAACCTACAAATAGTTGCAAAAGTGCACAATGTTCTTGTTTTACACTTTGATGTGTCGGAATTACAAAGAATACAAGTGGAAACCTTGTTAGAGTCAAATTGGGATTTTTCCAGAAATCTGTCTCAGAACTTTTTTTGAAGATGGTCATGTTTTGGGTCGAAGACAGCATCAAATGGAAAACTCATTCATAGTTGTGAACTTGTGATACTATTGTTTAACTTGCAGCAAAGACTACTTTGACTTGCAATTGGTTCATAAAATGGTCTGGTGCTTTAGGGGGTCTGCTCCCACAATTACTTAAGATTAGGTGCTGAACTACAAAGTTGTTGGAAATTTCACGACAAATGTTCTGGACATAACATTTAGCTGATTCCGAGTCCGGACGGGCCTTTTAGGCCCGATTTACCGCAGCCCAAGATGGGGTGACGGGAATCCGAGAAGCTATATAAAGGGAGGAAACCTAATTCGCCCATGGCATCTCCACCCACAAATTTGCAGCCACCAAAGCCACGTTTTTGCCTCCCCCATGGATCCCATCTCCATGAGGGAGGGCTCCCAAGAAACCATGAAGGAAGGGGGCTAAGGGGCGGTGCTCCCCTATGATACCGGCGGCGGGGAAGGAGTCCCCCGCGGCGCCGCCATCGCCCTCTTCACCATCTTCACCACCATCTCCATCACATAATCCTCCTAGTATGCAGTGGTTCATCCTCCCACACACCTTTGTACCGTCCTATGTAAACATGATGTTTGATGCTATAAGTTATAATTTTATGATCTATGACATGTTTGCGTAGTTTCTTTGTTCTTAGATTGAATGGTTGAACGTCTTTGGTTCATTAGAGTTGTATGTTGATATGGTACAATCCTTTGGTGTCCATTATATTTGTGCGCGCATGGATTAAACATCATAGTGTTTGTAGTATGTGTAAAAGGAAGGGGGAGTTCTGCCGGAGTGACAGAAACCTGAGTACGCGAACCGAAACGTTGCACGTATGGGAGTAAGAGGACCAAACTTAAGGCCATGGTTGGCGGAACCTTAGTGCATTGATTAGTACTTACAGATGTTTGCTAACAATCCAATCATATAGTACATGTAATTCCAAGTAGTGAAGCGCATGTATATTTAGCCTCTCCCACATAGAAAACTGCATCGAAGACAATGAACCCGATCTATTCGCTATTTAAACTTGGACAAAGCCACCACAATTACCACCACTATTCCACACTCATGGTTCTGTTAGTTTAGTATATTTTATTGCTGCAGCAACTAGCTTTACTTTCATGTTATTTATTATCATGCAAAGCTATCTCTAGGACTTGTATTGTTGCTCTAGTTTTATTTCCTAGATAATGCAAATGTTTAGTGTGCGTAGAGTTGTATCAGTGGTTGATAGAACTTGAGAGAACATTCATCCTACTTTTAGCTCCTCTTTGGGTTCGACACTCTTACTTATCGAAAAGGCTACACACGATCCCCTATACTTGTGGGTTATCAAGACCTTTTCTGGCGCCATTGCCGGGGAGCAATAGCGTGTGGGTGAATATTCTTGTGTGTACTTGTTTGCTTTATCTCTAAGTAGGTTTTAATTTTGTTTTAAGTTGTTCTCTATCTTAGTATGGATAGGGAATGCGAATTACAAAAAAAAAGTTGTACTTGTTACCTAAAAACGTTTTAAAAAAGGAAAGTGATTGGAAAGATGAGTAATGGTTAAGTGGGGTTCGACCTTGAACACTTGTGTTCATGCCTATGGAACCAAAACAAATCTTTCCATGGAAGCTTTTCAGTTAAAAACTTATAGGAATGCATGAAGCCTTGAAATAGAAAGATATTTCTAGTATTGATCTTAATGCTTATTCATTCGAAAATACTTGAATCTTGCTCCTATGCCTAACTTAAAGGCGTTAAAGAAAAGTACTTATTAGGAGATAACCCAAAAGTTTTAGTTGAGTCTTGGAAGTTATTGCTTCAGTAATAACATCTCCTTATCATTTTTATTTGCTTTTTGTGCCAAGAGTAACCTCTAATGAGAGAGAAGTAATGCTTGGGAAAGTTGCTGTCCCGAAACATATTTTTGTGCTTCGCTGTAAATTCGTGTAAAATCTCTGTACGTCGGTTTGAGCTGTGTATTTTTGTGCCTCTTCCCTAGGTTGTTATATAACTTTCGTTAGTTCAACACTTTTCGATTTGAGTAACAGAAGGTCTTCGAAAAAATTGGTCTTTACCTGCTGGTCTGTTTTGATAGATTTCTGCCATTATTTGCATTTGCTTCTTGTTGATTCGTTTTTGGGTTCTTTTTGGGGAATTGAGCTTTTTGAGGGAAGTGCTACAGTATCTTGTGTTTTCATGGAAGTTTTATTGGTGTTGGAACTTAACCCAAAGACTTATTATCTTGAGTGCACTAATGTTGCTAATAAAGATTGTGTGAACTTTTGTATGAAGGAAAAAATTTCAGGTGTATGGAAAGAGTGATGTAATAAGATGAAGAATGGACTAAAGCTCAAGCTTTGGGAATCCACATGTGTCACCCCAATAAATATCCAAGAAGTACAAGCGTCAAAGCTTGGGGATGCCCAAGGCATCCCCTTCTTCACCAATAAAAATCTCAGGTTTCTTACAAATACTTCATTTTTATTGTTTCATGCACATTTGTGTTGTTCTTGGAGCGTCTTTGTTTTCATTTTCGTTTGCTTGGTTTTCTTAGTTTGCTTGAATAAATTGGTTGGACCCCCTCTTTCATACATTAGTTTTCAAATAAGTGTGGTTTGGATTGGAAAAGAGTAGGAAAAGTTCATGCTTAGGTGGTAAAAGGAGCTCCTTTTTGACGGTGGCCTATGCTTTGTCATGTCATGCTTGATATTGTTTTGGCTTTATGCTTAGTGATTTTTGTTGTAGCATGACATGTTATAAACAATTGAGATTGCTTAATGTGCCTTGAAAGAATCGTGCGTTGTTTTAGCATATTAAAGCATAGTATTGTGGTATTCTCCTTTGATGCTTTATTTGGGTTAACTTGGCACATGCTCACACCATGTTATGACTATCCCAAGTCACCATAGACTTTATGATCCTTTAGTTTTCGACTTGTAATATCACTTTATGCTTTAATTAATGATGTTTTGTCGCTTTGCATGATTATGGCCATTATTGCTCTTTTAGTTGGTCTCTCCCAGCCTTTTGCTAGCTTCCATAACCAAGTATGAGTTCCACTCATGCATCCAACTCCAAATAAAACCAAGTTATCCCATAGAGTCCACCATACCTACCTATTAGCATTTGCTATTCCAACTATATTCATGCTTTTATCTACCTTCCGAATTAAACTTGTTATGTGAAAATTAGTGATTAAAGCTCTCACGAACTTGATGGCACACTTTATTTTCTTGCACTTAATAAACTTGAACCATTGTGTCCATCTTTGTTGCATATATGCCTGCGCTTTATAAGTTGAAGTTAGTAGAACCATGTATCATGGGGAACGCTTTCAACATTGCACTTATATTCTGTTGATATCATGATTATTTTGCTTATGGATCCCGGCGGTGTGAAATAAAAGGGGAACTTGTAAGATCATGGAGTTTGTATGTGTGTTAGAGAAACGCCTGGGCCGCTAGCCTAAGCCATGTCTAATCATGGTGGAAACTTGCAGCATAACCATAATGAGTACTCTATGAAGCATCATCAATAAAAACCTATGCAAATAGCAAATAAAAAGATCACTGAGATGCTCATTGTCTGCTTGCCTTGTCATTTTGATAATGGGATAGCTCCTATATCATGTGCGAGGGGTACCCCGTTGACGGTTCTTTATGATACATATGTACCTACAATGACAAGAGCTTACTTGTGACTGAAGTTGAGTAGCATGAGGTTCGGTACTTGTAAGTAAGGGGCATGATATTTCAACTTATAACTTGTCAAGCATATCCTCTTAGTTGTGTCACTTTAACCTTAATCACCTAAATATGCTTATGATAGGGGCAATGAGAGCTGAAAGCTAATAAGTACCATAATTTTTGGAAGCTCTTTATGAGACTTGAATCCCTGCTTCCTTCTAAGAAGGACCTTCTTTTACTTTTATGTCGAGTCTCCATCTTCTATCTTTATGCACTTATTAAGAGAGCATAGTGGCCATTCTTAGTTTACTGTGCATTGTCCCAAGACTTGTTGATTGATGCATAACTTTGATATTGCTTGTTCTTAAACTATTTGTATCTAGTCACCCTTATGAACTTTGAAGGTGTCCTATGCATTTATGTTTTGCTACTCTATGAGGGTCAAGCTGAATACCATTCTCATTATGCTTTCTTTATGTGAAACAAACAAACGTATTGCAAAGCATTGTTATTCATGAATCTTTTGTTTTTGCCTTTTCATGTTACCATATAGTTGCTATGTCTTATTTTTAGAACTCTATCTTTCATGATTCATGTTTAGAGTACCTTAATCCTAGCTATCAATGCTTTTACAATAATGATGATCAAGATTGTGCTGTCTGCATGTCACCTCAAAAATTATATTGTTTTGATCATTTACCTAGTCGAGGACGAGCAGGAACTAAGCTTGGGGATGTTGATACGTCCATAACGTATCTAATTTTGGATGGTTTTATGCTAATAATATGCTTTTGACACTCCTTTTTGTATAAAGATTATGATTTATTTGGACTAACCTACTAATAGTTGAAAAATGCACAATGTTCTTGTTTTACACTTTGATGTGTAGGAATTACCAAGAATACAAGTGGAAACCTTGTTGGAGTCAAATTGGGATTTTTCCAGAAATCTGTCTTAGAACTCTTTTTGAACATGGTCACGTTTCGGGTCGAATACGACGCCAAACATAAAACTCTTCAACTACAAAGTTGTTGAAAATTTCACGACAAATGTTCTGGACATAACATTTAGCAGATTCCGAGTCCGGACGGGCCTTTTAGGCCCGATTTACCGTAGCCCAATATGGGTGTCCATTATATTTGTGCGCACATGGATTAAATATCATAGGGTTTGTAGTATGTGTAAAAGGAAGGGGGAGTTCTGCCAGAGTGACAGAAACCTGAGTACGCGAACCGGAACGTTGCACGTATGGGAGTAAGAGGACCATTAACCTTAAGGCCATGGTTGGTGGAACATTAATGCATTGATTAGTACTTACGGATGTTTGCTAACAATCCAATCATATAGTACATGTAATTCCAAATAGTGAAGCGCATGTATATTTAGCCTCTCCCACATAGAAAACCGCATCGAAGACAATGAACCTGATCTATTCGCTATTTAAACTTGGACAAAGCCACCACAATTACCACCACTATTCCACACTCATGGTTCTGTTAGTTTAGTATATTTTATTGCTGTAGCAACTAGCTTTACTTTCTTGTTATTTATTATGATGCAAAGCTATCTCTAGTACTCGTATTGTTGCTCTAGTTTTATTTCTGAGATAATGCAAACGTTTAGTGTGTGTAGAGTTGTATCAGTGGTTGATAGAACTTGAGAGAACATTCATCCTACCTTTAGCTCCTCGTTGGGTTTGACACTCTTACTTATCAAAAAGGCTACACACGATCCCCTATACTTGTGGGTTATCAGTGGCTGCTGCTGTTCCCTTTCATGCTCAACAGTGTGTTCAATCGGCTCCTGATGGACAGGTTTCGGATCTTCACTCGCTGTTGTCATGGGTGGAGTTGCAACAAGTGCTTGCACCACAACCTCAGGAGTTCTCGATGCAAGAACAACAAGTAGTGAAAAGAATGGCTCCTGAGTCATCGGATTAGGTGCATGCACCCTCTTCTCCTCAAGATCAATTTTCCGAGCTGCCATGCCCCCTCATCATTTCTTCCTCTAAGAAGACTACATGTCTTGTTTCTACAAACTTTATGTATTTGTTTGGGCAGTAGAAACAAAATCTTTTGATCTTTCAGGGTAGCCAGTAGGTGGCAACTGACCGTTTTAGGATCTAGCTTTGCAATGTTTGGATTAAATACTTTGGCCTCAGCTGGGCTCCCCCACCCACAAGTGTTGTAGAGATGGTACTCTTCTTGTCCATAGCTAATATGGTGTTTTGAGCATCGATTTGCTTGGTACTCTATTGAGGATATGAATGATGGTTTTTAACACCTCCATCTATAATCCCAATAGTAAGGTGGAGTAACTCATCATGATGCGCACCATATCCATAAGTGTACGGTTACGCCTTTCAGCTAATCCATTTTACTAAGGCTCGCTTGGCATTGAATACTGGGCCACTATGCCAGTCTCCTGTAAGAACCTTGCAAAAGGTCCAGGGACTTGTCCATATGGGGTGTGCCGACCATAGTACTCCCCTCCATGGTCAGATCTTACTATCTTTATTGTTTTACTATGCTGATTTTCAACTTCAGATTTGAATATCTTAAATTTATCCAACGCTTCCAATCTTTTTTAATTGGATAAATAGAACCATAACGAGAGTAGTCGTCTGTGAACATTATGAACGAGTCATAACCATCCACACTTTTCACAGGAAACGGTCCACAATGTCAGTGTCACTACAAGAAATCTGCTCACTAATAACCTTTTTTAACGACCATGGGTTTTTTGGTCATATATCTATGACCATTCTGAACCAATTGGTCGTAGGGAATTTAGGAGGTCCAAACCTTGAAAAATAACGACCAATTTAGTCAAGAAGGTCATGATGTCCTGGCACGAAAAGGTCATAGATAGATAGGACTAGTTTGGAGCCTTTTATTTGGTAGACTATGACCAATTTAAATGGTCGTTATGGTCAAATTCTGAGGCACAGAAATTATAGGATTGCCAACTCAGCAATATCACCTTTAAGTCATGTCCATGTGTCATTTTTGCTTACTTGTCATGTCTATGTGGCATGTGAGACCACCGCGTTGCTGGCATGTGAAAATTATTCAAATAAAAAGGACCCCTATGGGGGATCAAACTCACCACCTCAAAAAAATCCGACGCGATCCTAACCACCACACCACTCGGACAATTCATGCCAATTATAGAGCTCGTCCGCCTTTAACCAGCATCGTGGTGCTAGAGTGTGAAAATTATTCACAGAAAAAGAGAGCCCGTGGGGATCGAACTCACCACATCACCACCTATCCACGGGAACACAACCACTGCAACACTGGACAAGTTTGTGCCAAGTAGGGAGCTTGGCCTCCTTTAAACACTCTTTTATTTCTGCGCAGGAATAATTTAACAAAAGGATGCCCGAGGGGGATCAAACTCACCACCTCACCAATTGTCCACGGGAACATAACAACTGCAACCACTCGACTAGTTTGTGCCAAGTAGGGAGCTCGTCCACCTTTAAACACTCTTTTATTTCCACGCAGGAAAAATGTGGCAAAAAATAGTTCACTGGCGATTTAACCCTAGACCTCCTCCTCTAATCACAACAACCTAACTAACACGCCATCATATACTCTGTGTTTGACTACCCCGCAAGATCTATTTATACATGTAAAAGTCGGGTGGGCCTAGGGAAAAAAAAGCGCACGGGCTGGGCCGTCGACACGTGTAAAAGTCAGGAGCTATTCTGGCTGGGCCACTGGCTCATAGATCATTAGAAAGTCAGTTTTGGTGGGAATTGTGGGCTTCTTATAAGTTTTGAACCCACATAATTGAGGGGGTTTCAATTTTTTTGAAACTCTACAAATATAAATTCAACTTCAATTTTGCATATGACCTCTAATTAAGATGATATAAGTATCATTTTGGTTAATCTCAAAGATATGTATAACCTTCACGTTGGCGAGTTTCTCATTTTATGCCATCCCGAGTGTATGGTCTATCATTTTGTTCTAGTGCTCTCAAATGCAATCAAAACGACGACATGAAGGTTCTTAGCTAGGGGATGAGCATCACTAAACTTGCATTAGATCTCTGGTAAAACAACATATTATAAACCTAAAAATATTTTTTTCAAAAAATCATGAGTCTTAGATCATGTACATGTAGTTGAAATTGGACCCAGTTCCTACCGATTCGGCAGATATTTGTCTTTTCGTGAGGGGTGCACGAAAATGTTTTAGGTATCCCGGTTGGGACATTGTCCATGCAACATGGTCTAGTATTTATTAAAAATATGGTGGTAGCATTTTGAAACTTTCATTTGGTGGTTTTTTCACAAAACGCCTCGCTTTTGACACTCAAAAAATAGAAAATACATTTTTTGCGACGAAAAGGAAAACTTCCTCCTCCAATATTGTTTGCTATCCCAAGGTGCACATGCATGCACAACATGGGCACATTATCGCAAACCGTGCCGCGATTCGGGCCATAACATTGGTCCTTTGCCCTAAAAGCCATGAAATCTCGAACATGATAGGTCATTTCTATGAAGGATTTTTCGAGATATTCACATATACCAAGTTTGGTATTTTTCCTTACAACTATGTCACATAATATGACACCACGCAAAGAATTTACCTTGTTTTGACATTTTCGAATTTTTTATGCCCGTTTCAAAATGTGGTTAAAACGGCGGGCACGAAGGTTCCGAGCTAGGGGATGAGACTCGCTAAACTTGCATCGGATCTATGATAAAACAGCATATTGTGAAGCTAAAAAGGATTTTTTTCAAAAAAACATGAGCCTTAGACCATGTACATGTAGTTCAAATTGGACCCGCTTCCTACCAATTCAGCAGATATTTGTCTTTTTCGCGAGGGGTGGAAGAAAAGGTTTAGATACCCCCGGTTGGGACATTAGCCATGCTACGTTGTCTAGTATTTATTAAAAATATGGTGGTACCATTTTGAAACTTTCATTTGGTGGTTGTTTCACAAAACGCCACGTTTTTGGCACTCAAAAATAGAAAATGTATTTTTTAAGCGACGAAAAAGAAAACTTCCTCCTGCAACATTGTCAGCCATCCCAAGATGCTAATTCATGCACAATATAGACACATTATCGCAAACTATGCCGCAATTCAGACTATAACATTGGTCATTTGCCCTAGAAGCCATGAAACCTCGAACATGATAGGTCATTTATATGAAGGTTTTTTCAAGATATTTGCAATATACCAAGTTTGGTATTTTTCCTTGCAACTATGTCACATAATATGACACCAAGCGAAGGATTTACCTTGTTTGGACTGTTTTTGAATTTTTTATGCCCGTTTCAAAATATAGTCAAAACGGCGCGCATGAAGGTTCTTAGCTAGGGGATCGGACTTGCTAAACTTGTATCGGATCTATGATAAAACAACATATTGTGAAGCTAAAGGTTTTTTTTCAAAAAAATGAGCCTTAGACCATGTACATGTAGTTCAAAATCGGACCCGCTTCCTACCAATTCAGCAGATATTTGTCTTTTTTGCGAGCGGTGGAAGAAAAGGGTTTAGATACCCCAGTTGGGACATTGGCCATGCAACATGGTATAAATATTTATTAAAAACATGGTGGTAGCATTTTGAAACTTTCATTTGGTGGTTGTTTCACAAAACGCCCCGTTTTGGCACTCAAAAAATAGAAAATGCATTTTTTAAGCGACGAAAAAGAAAACTTCCTCCTACAACATTGTTCGCCATCCTAATATGCTCATGCGTGCATAATATGGACACATTATCACAAAATATGCCGCGATTCAGACTATACATTGGTCGTTTGCCCTAAAAGCCATGAAACCTCGAACATGATAGGTTATTTCTGTGAAGGTTTTTTCGAGATATTTGCAATATACTAAGTTTGGTAGTTTTCCTTGCAACTATTTCACATAATATGACATCACACGAAGGATTTACCTTGTTTGGACCTTTTTGAATTTTTTATGCCCGTTTCAAAATATGGTCAAAACGACGGGCATGAAGGTTCTTAGCTAGGAGATGAGACTCGCTAAACTTGCATCAGATCTATAATAAAACAACATATTGTGAAAGCTAAAAATGATTTATTTCAAAAAAAACACGAGCCTTAGACCATGTACATGTAGTTCAAATCGGACCGCTTCCTACCGATTTAGCAGATATTTGTCTTTTTCGCGAGGGGTGGAAGAAAAGGTTTTAGATACCCCAGTTGGGACATTGGCCATGCAACGTGGTCTAGTATTTATTAACATATGGTGGTAGCATTTTCAAACTTTCATTTGGTGGTTGTTTCACAAAACGCCCTGTTTTCACACACTCAAAAAATGGAAAATGCATTTTTGAGTGACGAAAAGAGAACTTCCTCCTGCAACATTGTTCGTCATCCCAAGATGCTCATGCATGCACAATATGGGCACATTATCGCAAACTATGCTGCGATTCGGGCCATAACATTGGTCGTTTGCCCTAAAAGCCATGAAACCTCGAACATGATAGGTCATTTATGTGAAGGTTTTTTCGAGATATTTACAATATATCAAGTTTGGTATTTTCCTTACAACTATGTCACATAATATGATACCACATGAAGGATTTACCTCGTTTAAAACCGTTTTTGAATTTTTTTATGTCCGTTTCAAATATGGTCAAAACGACGGGAATGGAGATTCTTAGCTAAGGGATGAGCCTCACTAAACTTGTATTGGATCTATCATAAAACAACATACTGTGAAGCTAAACATGACTTTTGCAAAAAAAACATGAGCATTAGATAATGTACATGTAGTTCAAATCGTACCCGCTTCCTACCGATTCGACAGCCATTTGTCTTTTTTGCAAGGGGGTGGAAGAAAAGGTTTTAGATACCCCGTTGGGACATTGGCCATGCAACGTGGTATAGTATTTATTAAAAATATAGTGGGTAGCATTTTGAAACTTTCATTGATGGTTGTGTTCACATAATGCCCCGTTTTGGCACTCAAAAATGGAAAAATGCATTTTTTGAGCGACGAAAAAGAAAACTTCCTCCTGCAACATTGTTCGCCATCCTAATATGCTCATGCATGCACAATATGGACACATTATCACAAACTATGCCGCGATTCAGACTATAACATTGGTTTTTGCCCTAAAAGTCATGAAACCTCGAACATGGTAGGTAATTCTGTGAAGGTTTTTTCGAGATATTTGCAATATACTAAGTTTGGTATTTTTTCTTGCAACTATGTCACATAACATGACATCATGCGAAGGATTTACCTTGTTTGGACCTTTTTAAATTTTTGATACTCGTTTTAAAATATGGTCAAAACGATGGACATGAAGGTTCTTAGCTAGGGGATGAGACTCGCTAAACTTGCATTAGATCTATGATAAGACAACATATTGTGAAGCTAAAAATGATTCCAAAAAACACGAGCCTAGACCATGTACATGTAGTTCAAATCGGACCCGCTTCCTACCGATTCAGCAGATATTTGTCTTTTTGCGAGGGGTGGAAGAAAATGTTTTAGATACCCCGGTTGGGACATTGGCCATGCAACGTGGTCTCGTATTTATTAAACATACGGTGGTAGCATTTTCAAACTTTCATTTGGTGTTGTTTCACAAAACACCCCGTTTTTGGCACTCAAAAAATAGAAAATGCATTTTTGAGCGATGAAAAAGAGAACTTCCTCCTCCTCCTGCATTGTTCGCCATCCCAAGATGCTCATGCATGCACAATATGGGCACATTATCGTAAACTATGCCGCGATTCGGGCCATAATATTGGTCGTTTGCCCTAAAAGTCATGAAATAGGTCATTCCTGTGAAGGTTTTTTTCAAGATATTTACGATATACCAAGTTAAAGACATGTGTTCACAATATGTGTATCTTGTTGAAGCGTTCGCGATGAGCCTCATTCCTGAACCGTATCCCCATGCCTTCTCGAGCGACAGCCTGAGAAGCGCTAGTGGTGGCATGAGCACGAGTTTGGCTCCTTGTGTTCATCTTCTAAAACATTGGAGAAAGGCAAACTAAAACTTTTTGATCCAACAACAGTAAGTATAATATATTCCTCATCTAAACACACTAAATAATCTCCTCAAGATAAGAAACTTAGGCAATAAAATCATTGCAATTGGTTCATAGTAGGTCTCACCCTAGATTGATAATGACAATAGATCAAAGATGAATTTAAAAAGTAATTGGAGGATCGGAGGAGAAACATACCGTAGATCACTTGTGTGCGAGGAAATCGAACAAAATTGAGTAGAGATGAAGATCCCTTGAGGTTTTGAGAGAGTTTGGAGATAGAAGAAATTAAAAGGATTGAAGTTTTGGAGTTAGGAGTACCTTCCCGTGCGTTTTGTGGTCGGATGCAATTATATGGGTGCAACTATATACGGGCGGAACATGTGTTCCAGCCGTATAGTTGGCGTTCTGCAAAAATATTAGGTCTTCCTCCTGGCGCTGCAGCTATACGACCGCAACTATACGGGCGGAACAAAATGTTTCGGTCGTATAGTTGGTCGTTAAACTATCTGTCCCTGTGAAAGAAATTTGCAAAGGCAAAGATATCTATATGACCGGAGCTATACGACCGGAATTTTTTATAACCGCTGTATAGTTGGTCGTTAAACTCTTAGTACATATTGCGGAAATTTTTCGATAACAAAGATAACTATACAACCGGAGCTATATGGCTAGAATTTTTATTCCCACCGTATAGTTGGTCGCTAGACTTTCTGTGTGCGTCAAATTTTTTCTGTTTCTTCTTTTGTCTAAACTTAGTGTAACTTATGATATACCTTGTTTTTGACAAAACATTGACAGTAAATATTGTCGACCAACAATAGCATGAATAAAGCAGAATTTTAAGTACTACCAAATTTCTTCTCCTCAAATGGAGTTTTCTAGGACTCTTTATTAAACAAAACTAAAAACTTAACTCAAACCTATATTTAACATGGGTTGCCTCCCATGGACTGCTCTTTTATGGTCAATAGCTTGACCTTGATGGTACTCACTTGGGTCAGATGAGTGGAACACCCACTCCAAAGTAATTGGCCTTCAGAGTGATGGCCTCCTTTTCCTCATGCTTGGCTTTCTTCTTCCTGGGGAAATGAATAACAAAAGGATCCCGTGACGGCAATTGTAACTTCACGTTCCCTTCATGCAGATTAATCAAAGCCTTAATAGTTCTTAAGAAAGGATGGCCTAGAACTATGGGAGCAATTGTATCTTCAGGCATGTCAACAACAATAACAAATCAATTAAAGTAGGACAACCTTTGATGCAAACTAAAGTGTTCTCCTTAATCCCTACAGCTTGTTTATTGGTAGAATCTGCTAGATGTAATTTTAACTCAGTAATTTCAAAGGAGCCAAGATTTAACTGTTAAAAAGACTTTAGAATTGTTGAGACGCTTGCACCTAGATCACAAAGTGCAGCTATCTCATTGGTTCCGATCTTTATCTTAGTAGTAGGCTCAAATATGTCATCTAGCTTAACAGGTAACTTTTCAGTAATTTTCTTGTATTCTTCTTCAAGCTCACGTACCTTTATTGCTACTTGATCAACAAAGTGTTGATACATGGCTTCATCATTACCTTCACTTAACGGAATTTTGACGTTGATCCTTTTTACGAGATCTTCGATGGTGTAGCTTGGTGAAGGGGCATTACTATAATCAAGTTCTCTAGGCTCCTCCCTTTTGGATCCTCATCATTTTGAGTTCCTCAACAGGATTGGGCTCAGCTTTTCCTGCAAACTTAGCTAGAATGATAGTTTGACTCTCGGTTATCTTACCTAGATATGCCTCAACGATCCTTGTTCTTTCTTGAAGGGCCTGTAAATCATTCCTCAAACTAACAACTTGGTTAGATAGTTTACCAATCATGGCATCATGGTTCTCCGTAATTTTAACTAGAATATTATTTTGTTCATTTTGTGAGTCTATGAAAGACTTCAGTGTTTCCTGGAGACTACCATTACTATTTCCCATATTATTATTAGAGTTTCCTATAGGACTAGCATAGTGTTTCTGAAAGTTAGGATTGTAACTCTTCTTCCAAGCAGGATTGTAATCATTATGAGCTACGAAGTCTATTTCTTCAATATTTGTTTTTGGGATGGCTCTTACCTGAGTTTCCTTACCTTTTACGGCTAGTATGAGCTCATCCAACTTAGCATTGAGATCTTCGTTTTCTTTCTGGTGAGACAGAGTTCACCTTCTTCGTGTTTGATCTTTCCACATGCCATTGGGAATGGTTGTCTTGCATATTGTCTAGCAGCTGCTTGGCTTCTGTAATATGTTTACCCATAAATGTGATGGGTTCGTAGCATGGAAAACAAAAAATTTCTACCGCAAGAACGAACAAAACCTAGATCTAATCTAGATAAAAGCCAAGATCTAATCTATGAGACATGAGCAACGAGATAGATAGGAACTAACCCTCGTAGATCCGAAAGCGTTAACGAGATTAAATCTCGTGGTTGATGTAGTCGATCACTTGCCGATCTCAAGATCGTGTGGACGATCCTTCCGGCGTCGCGATCCCAGCAGCGCTTCCGCCCTTGGTCAAGTAGACGATCCTTCCGGCGTCGCGTTCCAGCAGCGCTTCCGCCCTTGGTCAAGTAGACGATCCTTCCGGCGCCACGATTCGGCAGCGCTTCCGCAGTCGGTCACACGTGCGGAGTCAAAGCAGACCACCTTCCTCTCCCCGTTCCCGCGAGCAGCGAGCGGAGGTAGTAGATCTTCTCCACGGAATCCCAGCAGCACGACGGCGTGGTGGTGGTGGTGGAGTAGAGAATTCTGCAGGGCTTCGCCTATGCCTGTGCAGAATATGGTGGAGGAGAGAGGCGGCAGAGATTGGACGTTATGAGAGCTTGGGTGGAGGGGGCGCCCCTGCCCTTCTATTTAAGGGGAGGAGGCGCGCCTGGGGAGGGGAGTCCTTGTAGGACTCCCCTCCTCTATGGCCAACGAATTTGGGGAGGGGGGAGGAGTCCTCCTCCCCCACGAATCCGTGTCTTGACCCACCAGGACTCCTTGATCCCTATCTTGATTTTCAAGCAAACTCCAAGATATCTTCTAGAACCTTCCGGAACATTCCGAAACCTTCTAGAATCCTCATACAAACACTCCGGAACATTTCCTATCTCATAAAATGATCTCCTATATAATCTTATTCTCTCCGGACCATTCCGGATCTCCTCGTGATGTCCCGGATCCATTCCGAGACTCCGAACAACATTCGGTCTCCAACGCACATTCCATATCTACTTAAAACAACTTCGAACCTTAAGTGTGTCACCCTACGGTTCGTGAATATGTAGAATGATAGAGACACATCTCCTATCAATAACCATAAGCAGGACCTGGAGATCCATAATGGATCCCACATACTCAACGATGACTTCGCGATCGATTGAACCACTTACATATGAAACCAATTCCTTTGTCTCGCGATACTATACTTATCCGAGTTTGATCATCAGCATCCCATACCTAGTTTCTACCACCTCGTTACTGATAAGTACTCTTTACTCGTTCCTTGATATGCTCATCCCTTGTGACCCAGTCACATGCTTGCAAGCTAATTAGATGACATTCCACCGAGAGGGCCCAGAGCATATCTATCCGTCATATGGATGGACACATCCCAATCTTGGTCCATGCGCTTCAAACACATACTTTCAGAATACCCAATGACACCTTTAGGACCACCCAGTTACGAAGCGGTTTTGATGTCATCAAAGTACCCATCCGGTGATGGTGATTAACATAACCTAATGGTCGAAGGATTAGGTTACTATGTATTTGAAAGCTTACAGCAATACGAACTTAATGACTTGATCTTATGCTACGCTTACTATGGGTGTGTGTCCATCACATCATTCTCCTAATGATATAACCTTGTTATTAATCACATCCTAATGTCCATGATCAGGAACCATGCTCATCAATTAATCCAACAAGCTAGTTCAACAAGAGGCTTACTAGGGACTCTTTTATGTTTACAAAACACACATGTATTAGTGTTTACCTAATAATACAATTATAGCATGGGATGTAAACATTTATCATAAACATAAAGATATCATAATAACCACTTTATTATTGCCTCTTGGGCATTCTCCAACAGTCTCCCACTTGCACTAGAGTCAATAATCTAGTTAAAAACTTGTGCATTCAACACCTATGGCTTTCTGGTGTTGTATAGACACCATTGCTAGTGGTAAACATAATCTTCGGATCTGACACTTCCAGGTCCGTGTGTATTTGCATGTCCTTGCGTCTCTACGCATTACTCATTCTCCAATGAGATGGCATTGTATAAATTTGGTCCTTTGGTGAGACCTTTAGTTCTTCGGGATTAAATCATGTTGATACAATTGTCATACAATGTATCTTCATAGTATTATTCCGCTATGAACCACACCTAGTTTGATAACAAACTACTTAACACAAATGCCCTCCTTTGCTACTACTATAGCAGTTTATATACTTAGCCTTTTGTTGTAGTATCTGTCACAATGTTTTAACTTTGGTACTCAACCAAATCCGTTATGGAACTTCCTTTCATTACATTGTGCCACCCATAGTTTAAATTGAGATAACTTAATTTGTATCCTGTGACAAAACTAGTATCAATGTAACACTTTACAATGAACTACCTTTAACTATTTGTCACTTATACATGATATATTCTTAGTTCTTCCAAAGCTCATAAGAATATTTTTACTATTGTCCAATGATCATCTTATGAATCATTCTGGTATATGCTCATAACATTTAGAGCATAGGACATATCTGGATGTGTACATCTCAAAGAATGATTGATCAAAATATTCTTGTAATTTCACCAGTTCACACAATCTGTGTCAAACTCGATCTTGATTCAGTCTAATGCATCAACTCACTCTTCTTGTCATTTGTATTCACCATCTCTTTGTTTATTCTTTTCTCATTTCACCTCTTCACTCTTATCTATGTCTATTATGCATCACCTCAATATCCATATAGATTGATGCCTAATTCTTTTGGTGTCATGCCTAAGTCTTGTATATCAAATATTAGCGCCTCAATCTATCCATATAGACCTTGTGCCTAATTCTTGGGTTATGCCTAGTCTTTCATCAAAATGAAATTCTTACCTATGTCAATACAAGATACATCATTTCAATCAACAATATGTCCTCTACATAATGTATTAGAAATATGTCTCAGCGCTCCCACTTAATTTCTTGCAATCAATGCAACATCTTCATCATCTCCGATGAATTTAAACTCTTTTAACAGTTTCATCATGGTGAAGATTCCAACTCC
This sequence comes from Avena eriantha, assembly GCA_910589775.1. NCBI lineage: Eukaryota > Viridiplantae > Streptophyta > Magnoliopsida > Poales > Poaceae > Avena > Avena eriantha. The sequence goes on from OU342746.1 coordinate 125,256,674, forward strand.
GCTATGCTTACTTCAACCATTGAAGTTTCATACTCTTTTAGCATCCTTTGAATTAACAAAACCCTTTGGATCATGTCATGTACATGTCCTAGGTAACCATTCTATTAGAAGAACTTGTTTTGTTTGTTTCAACTACCATATACCAAAATATATGTAGTGGTTGCTACATTAATCCGTCCAGACTAAATATCGCTATGAAAGATCAAATCTTATCATAGTCAATTCCTTGAACATTGTCGTAAACTCTTTCCGACATGTCGACTATTTCATAGATTTGAAACATCCATGTCTATTTCTTTATAGATCCAAACACGACCGATAGGCTTCACGCCTTTCCGGAGGGTCTTCTTCTTCAGTCTTCTCTCTTTAGATTCCATGATCATCATTGATTCCATGTCAGTTCTGCTTTTATCATTGTATGGAGTCAGGGCCTCATCGCTTCTTTGCATGTAGCGGTTCATCATTGTCAAAACAATAACGATTTGTTTATCAAATCTTACTATTTGATTCTTACCTTCCCACACGGTTCTATAGGACTCTAATCTCCGAGATCACAACTTTTGTAATCACGAGAGCCATGAGCATTGTGGCCGCCACCGGGACACTTTCCGGCGCTGCGCTACTTAGCACATATAGCTAAGGTTCAACAACCTTATCAAAGTTCTACTGTCCTCCCACTTAACTTTTCACGAAAAATTCCTTCTCAAGAAACTTGATGTTCCAAGTAACAAACTCTTTTGTCCTTAGTGTTATGGAGAAATTCCCAACAAATTCTTTGGGATAACCTACAAGACGTGCTTATCCGACTTTGGTTGTAAACATTTTACTTATGCATAACATACCAAAATTTTAAGAAAAGACAATTCGGGTTTTATCCTAACCATGACTTATATGGTGTCATTTCAACGGATCACGATGGAGCTCTTTTCAGTGTAAAAGCGGTAGTCACTAAAGCTTTAATCTTTAAAACATAATGGCGGTTTTATAATGACACCCTTGATCTTACCATCTCAAACATGGTTTGATTTTATCTCTCGATATGCCATAATCCTATGGTTTATCGGGAAACACAAATCACAGAACAATTCCTCAAGTCTTAGGTGTTTTTGCTAAACATGTAACTCAAATATCTTCCTTTATGATCGAATCATAACCTCTTTATTTTCTTGTTACAATGATTTTCAACTTCATCTTGAAAGTCTTTGAACAATTTTCAAATGTTTCATACTTCCTCCTTATTGAGTAAGTATACATATATTCACTCAAATTCTCGGAGAAAGCATATGAAGTTGAAATCCATCGCTCTTGACTACATAATGGGCTTCATATATCAATATGTACAAGTTCCAATAGCCAGTCATTCGTTCCTTTTGGCCTATTTGATGACGAAGTTTCAATATCTGTAGAAAGTTTCACAAGCGTCATTTGATCAAAATCAAAAGACTCCAAAATTCCATCAACATGGAGTTTCTTCTTCATGTTTCTTTCTTCCAATACAATTTAAACAGCGATGTCACTTCGCAAGTGATCTTTCAATCTTTTGTCTTGCGACATTTTAGCAATAGTGTTTATGGATGTGATTTCTCCCACCAGACTTGTAAAAGTTCATCCATCCTTTATGGAATACGGTAATTATTTGAACAACCATTGTTCTCGTAATACCGGAACAAAATAACAAATCTTGAAGGCTAGATTTGACGTCAACGAAAAACACAATAACAATTTATTTGTTTTCGATGAACATCATCACTTATTCTCTTGCTAGTTACTTAGGCCATTGTAGTTCATGAATTACGTTGTCCTGTATGACATAGCATACCAACCAATTCAGTATCCAATACCGGAGAACCACATTGTTTAACAAGCAAGGAATACAACCATAACATGTATATCTTCTATATACCCAAGTTGGACATCTCCAACCTTATAATTTCTGCCAAATATTTTATAGATTCTCTTTCAGCAATTCCTTTTTCTTTTAAAAGAATCTATCAACATCAATAGTGGTGTCATTCACATGACACATAGTACAAAGTGTGTATAGTCAAATACAATACCTTTGGACTTGCACTTTGAAGTGGATCACCATCATCAAATGTTTGGTGTTCTTTCAAAAATCCATTCTTTAGTAATCTTTTAGTGTAGTAAACATTTTACTTACATCTTCTATTCATCCTTATCATGACAACTTTCATGATCAAGCTGCTATAGCTTATAAAGGTGAATTGCGAGTATAATGTTTCTTTTTCAAAACCTTTTGGAGGATTAGGACGACTAGCGTCTCCAACCTTCACACATTTCTCATCAAATATGAGGACGTATACTCTATCATGTTGTAACCAACACATAGTTTTAGATATCGCAATACCTTTCACATATGATGGTTTCTGAAACATTGCTTTCAGCTCTTAGATAAACTTGATATTAAAAACAATCTTTTGAGTATCAAGAATCATGGAGGCAAACATGATACTTTAGATACTAACATTGGAATTCTTACTCTTGATTTAATACTACTTATTAAACTTCATGGAGTAAATAGAGTTTGCTGAAAGTTTGCAATAGGACTTATAATCTTTAAATTGACATTCAAAACAATACGATACCAGTTCGTAAAGTAAATATCCAGAATTTCTATAGTTCCACTATCTCAACTATAACTAAGCGTAAGGTGGTGAACGGATGCCAATTACTACAACAACTATGCAAATTCACTTTGATTGTGTTTATGATAAATTGAGTTCGACTAATCCAAATTACAAACGAACTCCCACTCAAAACAACATCCCTCAAGTTGTTTTAGTGATTACATGAACCAAATCCACTACACCAAGTCCGATCATCACGTGAGATGATGTAGCTTTAAAGGCGAACAATCAACATGTTCATCATATCATCCATATGACTCATGCTTTACCTTTCGGTATCCTGTGTTCCGAGACCATGTCTGTACATGCTAGGCTCGTCAAGGTTAACCTTAGTTTTCTGCATGTGCAAATCTGGCTTGCACCCGTTGTATGCACACGTAGAGTCTATCACACACCCGATCATCACGAGATGCTTCGAAACGACGAGTCTTAGCAACGGTGCCAACTAAGGATGAACACTTTATTACTTGATATTTAGTGAGAGGGATCATCTTATAATGCTACCGTCGCGATCTAAGCAATACAAGATGCATAAAGGATTAACATCACAGGCAATTCATAATATGTGATATGATATGGCCTTTCTTCTTGTGCCTTTGATCTCCATCTCCAAAGCATGGACAAGATTTCCATCATCACCGGCGTGGCGTCAAGGTCCGTGGCGCCGCTTCATGATTGTCCATCATCACTAGCAACTATTACAACTACTTGGAATAAAGCTATTACAAGATGAATAGACACGCAGGTCTTAACAGAATTAAAGAGACAACATTAGGCTCCTGCCGGTTGCCATATTACAACAAGGATCATTGCATACATCAAATATAATCATAATCACATGATGGCCATATCACATCACAAAACCCCTGCAAAAACAAGTTAGACGCCTCTAATTTTCTTGCATGTTTTACGTGGTTTGGGGCTTTCGCATAAGACCGATCTTACCTACGAACAAGGACCACAACGTTGATACAAGTGTTGTCAAGATGCTCATTGTAAATTGAATCTTAACTATGGTGGGAGAGACAGACACCCGCAAAGCCACTTGTGCAAAGCAAGTTGCACGTCAAGCGTGGAGCAAGTCTCATGTGCGATGACATGTAATGTTAGCCCGAGCCGCTTCATCCCACCATGCCGCAAGATGCAAAGTACACGCTAAGACACCGACAACAAAAGCATCAACGCCACAACATCATTGTGTTCTACTCGTGCAACAGATCTACGCATAGATACGGCTCTGATACCACTGATGGGTTCGTAGCATGGAAAACAAAAATTTCTACCGCAAAGAACGAACAAAACCTAGATCTAATCTAGATAAAAGCCAAGATCTAATCTATGAGACATGAGCAACGAGATAGATAGGAACTAACCCTCGTAGATCCGAAAGCGTTAACGAGATTAAATCTCGTGGTTGATGTAGTCGATCACTTGCCGATCTCAAGATCGTGTGGACGATCCTTCCGGCGTCGCGATCCAGCAGCGCTTCCGCCGCCCTCGGTCAAGTAGACGATCCTTCCGGCGTCGCGTTCCAGCAGCGCTTCCGCCCTTGGTCAAGTAGACGATCCTTCCGGCGCCACGATTCGGCAGCGCTTCCGCAGTCGTCACACGTGCGGAGTCGAAGCAGACCTTCCTCTCCCCGTTCCAGCGAGCAGCGGAGGTAGTAGATCTTCTCCACGGAATCCCAGCAGCACGACGGCGTGGTGGTGGTGGTGGAGTAGAGAATTCTGCAGGGCTTCGCCTATGCCTGTGCAGAATATGGTGGAGGAGAGAGGCGGCAGAGATTGGACGTTATGAGAGCTTGGGTGGAGGGGGCGCCCCTGCCCTTCTATTTAAGGGGAGGAGGCGCGCCTGGGGAGGGGGAGTCCTTGTAGGACTCCCCTCCTCTATGGCCAACGAATTGGGGAGGGGGGAGGAGTCCTCCTCCCCCACGAATCCGTGTCTTGACCCACCAGGACTCCTTGATCCCTATCTTGATTTTCAAGCAAACAAACTCCAAGATATCTTCTAGAACCTTCCGGAACATTCCGAAACCTTCTAGAATCCTCATACAAACACTCCGGAACATTTCCTTTCCTATCTCTAAAATGATCTCCTATATATGAATCTTATTCTCCGGACCATTCCGGATCTCCTCGTGATGTCCCGGATCCATTCCGAGACTCCGAACAACATTCGGTCTCCAACGCACATTCCATATCTACTTAAAACAACTTCGAACCTTAAGTGTGTCACCCTACGGTTCGTGAATATGTAGACATGATAGAACACATCTCCTATCAATAACCATCAGCGGGACCTGGAGATCCATAATGGATCCCACATACTCAACGATGACTTCGCGATCGATTGAACCACTTACATATGAAACCAATTCCCTTTGTCTCGCGATACTATACTTATCCGAGGTTTGATCGTCAGCATCTCCATACCTAGTTCTAACCTCGTTACTGATAAGTACTCTTTACTCGTTCCGTGATATGTCATCCCTTGTGACCCAGTCACATGCTTGCAAGCTAATTAGATGACATTCCACCGAGAGGGCCCAGAGCATATCTATCCGTCATATGGATGGACAAATCCCAATCTTGGTCCATGCGCTTCAACACATACTTTCAGAATACCCAATGACACCTTTATGACCACCCAGTTCCGAAGCGGTGTTTGATGTCATCAAAGTACCCATCCGGTGATGGTGATTAACATAACCTCATGGTCGAAGGATTAGGTTACTATGTATTTTAAAGCTTACATCAATACGAACTTAATGATTGATCTTAGCTAATGCTACGCTACTATGGTTGTGTGCCATCACATCATTCTCCTAATGATATACCTTGTTTAATCACATCCTAATGTCCATGATCAGGAAACCATGATCATCAATTAATGAACAAGCTAGTTCAACAAGAGGCTTACTAGGGACTCTTTTATGTTTACAAAACACACATGTATTAGTGTTTCCTAATAATACAATTATAGCATGGGATGTAAACATTTATCATAAACATAAAGATATAATAATAGCCACTTTATTATTGCCTCTTGGGCATATCTCCAACAAAATGTTCCTCCAGTTTGCAGTA